>JAQIWH010007329.1:0-11600 GCA_034695005.1 Cryptops parisi
TTCGATGGTAATGCTATCGATGCATGCCATCGATACCACGTGGAATGTTTACATAACTAGATTCCCCGCGGTTACCAATACCTACCGCGGGGGTTACATTCTAGTTAAAAATATTTAATTTCATTGTATAACCAAACAAAAACAGGATAACTGAATCCGTAATTCGTTTCTTTGACCATTAATACTAATAATTAACCAGATCTGTGCATGTGTTTATCTGTGATGAACGCTTTTTGGTTATAGCCTCACGTTGTTATAGTTATTCCCCTGGATCACCATAAGAATGTAAATAACGGATAAACAACAAAGATGAGCCTAAAAGAAGCTGTCATATCCAAAGAGCATAAGAATGATTCTCAAATTGGTCAGTTCACAACAATGAACTACATGATAGAGAACAGCTCACTACATATTTATATGGTTGGATACGTTTCCATACCCACGAAGCAACATGAGTGTAAACACAGAGTTAAATTCCTGACTTCCCGTGCTTACCATACCAACCACGAGGCTTATTTCTTGCTCGGCCTAGAACTCGTTTCTTGATGGTTTGAAAAATGAAGAACCCCAGCAGTGTTGCATACACCTCCAACAATACTCGCGCTTGACAACGTGCTCACAAGTGCTCGGACAACACTACTCGGTTCCTCATTCTTCAAACCATCAACATACGGGTTATACTGTAGGTTCCCGTAGAGTTTATATTTTGTTTTAAATCCATGCATACTTTTGAAACAATATCAGGGTTTTTGAAGGGTGTTCATTATGATATATCCAAAACATCGTAAGTAAAACGTTGTTTGTTGCCAAGTGTTACCTTCATGTGATAATCGTCCACTAACCATTCAATGACAAAATGTTGCACTTCAAATGTCCGTATGTCGGAATTGACAGTTGAAAACAGCTGCCATGCCCTAAAAATTTACAGCACAGCGTTGTGTAGTAATTCCGTATTGCTAAAGCGTTTCATTTAAGAGTATATAGATAGACCTGACAATGACAGACACACAGAAACGTATCAATTATATAAAACTAGCCATATGTTATTCTTATACAGTATAATCGGTATGACGGATGTAATGTTGTAACTCTAACCTGTTACTAACGACAGAATTGGTTGTAATCCTTATTGTTGTGTTTCTATTATTACTTTGTAACCCATCACTAACAACAAACAGCGTTATATTCACTCATACACACAGACAGAGCTGGAAAACTATTAGAGCTTCACATTTATTTTGCGCCAAAAACAAATCAATTATTCACTCCTCGAACTACAAGATTTCTCTTGATTAGCTTAAATTAGCTTGATTTTAAGTAACAAAATCGCGATTTAAACACTGTTTGTAATATTCTAAACTTAATCAAAACAAAATAGGTAGACACATATTTTAGGTACAATTTTTAAAAAAACAATCTTTCTTTGACATCTACCGGTACCTATATACGTTTCCTACGTGATTATTTTTTTTGGGTGTACCCTATATATCTTAGTGTGGTTTCGTAATCGATTGGACTTCCAATGGACGTTTGACTTTTTTTCCTCTCTTCCACTTTTTTTTTTTTCCTTTGTAGTTTCTCCCTCATTCTTTAGTTCGTTTTTTGGTTGGACGCCCACTCGTTGGGTTGATAGTCGGCTACAACTAACGACTGCGCATGCGCTGGAGCAGTGACAATTATGTTGAGAAAAAGCGTTGGGTATTGTACAAGAGCGCTTTACGGTCGTCGAGAGACTTCATTAGTAGAGGCAGCAGCAGTTCATCACAATGGAACCTTGATTTGCCTAACAATCCTTCCCATTGAAGCTCTACACACATCTGCGATAGTGGTGTTAAACTTCGTGGCACGATGAAATTGCCGCTCCGAATATTTAATAACTTCTCAAAAAAAAAAAAAAACTACGACCCAATCCCCACGTTACAAATTTCAATTGAATAACTTAGGAAAGTGTAATATACTGTAGTTGTAAAAAAAAACAAAACAACCAAGACTATTCGGCAGTGAAGAAACTATAGCACGACGATAGCTCGTAGACTTAAATGTAGTAAACATGTGAAATAAGTTTTTCCTATAATGAGAACATAAACTTGGTTTTTTAATATACAATCTGACTTGATGCTGTGCTTTTAAGTTTTTCAAAGCAAATTTTTTAAAAGTACTTGAAAGATATTTTTGTTGATTTGTGTTTATTCCAACGGATTTACAACAATGATTACTAAGATAAACTCCACCTTAACGTGACAGTCTCGAAATCGACATGACATTGATCCGTCAAAATTTAACAAAATAAGAATTAATTGTACCGCAGACTGTGTCTACGTTTCAAATTTCAGATTTCTGGGACATCAGGATGTTGGTCAAATTAACATTGGCGCATATACACATACACAACGGATCAGCCAAGTTAAATAAACGGTCACGTATAATGAAATAAAACGTAACGCAAAAGACTTTTAAAAAACAAGATATACAGTACCGCATATACAGTGGCAGTGAGCCTATATAAATTGTGAGTTTCGTTATAGCGAATGTTAGGACCGTCGAGATCCTAACATTGTAAAGTCACGTAATAGTCACGTAAATATTGCATGAGCCTATTGTCTTATAATCGCTGTAAATATGTAAATGAGTATGAATTTGTCTATGTTTATATGAATCTTTTGCTTTGTTTTGACGTGTAGTATCTATGGTTAAAATTTGACGAACTTTCAGGAACACCCTAGTTTCAATAATGGTATCAAACTGTGGCTGACTTTATTTCAACAGTGATGATGAAATTAATTACCATACCAGTATACATTTTTACTGCATTGTAGGTGAGTAAGTTGTAAATTCACATGAAAGATGTTTGGATACCAAGCAAAAATAAATTCTTTTACGAATGGAACTTTCAACCAACCCAAAAAATAAAACTAAACACATTCTAAAAATAAAAAACCAACAAAAATAAGAAAAATGAATACGAGGAACAGCTTTTTTTTCGTACAAGTCACAAACGCCTACACGTGCGATTTGTAAACAAAAACAACTTTATATAAAAAAACAAAGTGATTTACTCTGCGTCTCGGTAGAAATTCGTATTATCTAAGGCCATTTAAATTCCGGTTAAAGAAATGGGTGCTTTCAGTTTCGTGGCAACAAGAAGAAGAAGAAGAAGAAAAAGATGGACGTTCCATTTCTCGCCAAAGAAGGAGTAAGAAGAAGACAAATAAAAGCACCAATTTTCATCCTTAATCACTGCACCTTGACAAAAACCATTCCCCGACTACGCCAAGTTGAACGTCATAAATTCGTTCTAAACAACCATCCATCACTTTGAACAAGTGGTCAGCAAGATTCCCTTTATCTTTTTTTTAAATTTACACAAAGGTGTCCCTTGAATAATCTTCTAGAATTCAATAACACAAACTAAACTTCCTACTTACATCACAGATAGGCCTACTATACAATGCGACACAAAATGTTTTCACACAAAATAATTTCCAATCTTCCGTTGCTTATTTCAATCAAAAGTGAAACTACCAGATAGCTACAGGGTGTTTGCGATATGTGTACCACTTTTTGATTGGTTATAGCTTTGTGACCATGGTGGTATGTGAAGCGCAAATGCACTCGAACGGTGCATGAAATGTAAGTTTTGTTTTGCAGATGGCGTTGTTGTGGCTTTTTTGTCCGACTTTTTCTTTAACTCGCATTAGCTCACTTAAGTTTAGCGGCGCAGCATGGGGCTACACAGATCTTTTGCTTTTGCACTATATTTCGCAAGATGGTGGACACTTTCAGCACTTTAGGTAAGCAATTCTCCCGTTAGTACAGTACGCTATTATTTACACGTCATTACGTCACTGTTTATTTATGGTTGAGGACAAAAAATAGTCAAAGGAACAAAAGTCAAAAACAAGAATAAGAAAAAAAAGACGTCAAAAAACATAATTTTGGAATTCTATTTCTTTTATTTATTTTTCAACTTCTTTGTTTTCACTTTTTTTTCTTTATATTTTTTGACGTCTTTTTTGGACTTTTTATTTCTTGTTTTTGACTTTTTATTTATTTTTCTTGTTTTTGACTTTCCTTGTTCCTTAACTTCTTTGCCTACAGTCTATCTATTAAGTCGACCGAACGATCTCTTTAAATCGTTGGTACAGGTTGCACCTCACAAATCCGGAATTCACTAATCCGGCAGCAGCTTCAATGGTTCGGCAATTGGAATTTATAATATACAGTGAATACTTTGGTTCACATAATTTTTCAAATTACGGTGAATACTTTTGGATCATAAGTGTTGAATTTACAGTAAAAGTAGCTTTAGTTCATAATTTGTAAGTTTACAGTTATTTCTTCCTAAGCTTCACTGGTTGGTAAAATTCGCTAATCCGGCAAAAAAATATCCCAATTTTTCCAGATTAGTGAGGTTCTACCTGTATATGATATTATTATTCTTGTTTTTTTTTGTTATTTTATTCAATTTTATTTTAATTATGCTTACAGAAACTAATTGTAAGCCTACTGTATTTGATTTTGCTATTTTAGGTCAGGGGCTCAAAGATCGATCCCTCGCATGTATTGCTATGAAAGCAGCATGTCTACTCCGAAACTTTTGTTTAGACAATTAAGTATGAATTTTAATTCATTGATGAATTTTAACAAAAACCGACGTTGTATGTGATAAAAATGAACTCAGAAACTCCGCTAATCCGGCTATTTTTTTTGTGTTCCAAGCTTTCCGGATTTTTAGTGAAGTTCAATCTGTACATTTATCGCCAACACCCGGTATAAAAATAATATTATAGTTGGATTCAAATTGAACAGATGGAATCAAGTGACATTGAATATCACGCAAAAAATTTCCAAAGACGAAATATTTTCTACTTGTTAAATTGGAAAAACGTCTTAAACACGGGGGTTCTATATATAAATCAACTTGTTTCCATTAATTATCAATGTTTAGTTGCACTTTTATCTAATTCAACGCCTGATTGGTAAGACGCGCCAACTCCGAAGAAGAAGAAGACGTCTGGTTAATTACATCGTGTGAACAAATCGCGTGAAGGTTGTGTCGGTAAGGTTTTTCTTGTGTTAGTTTTTTTTTTCCTTCAGAAAACCTACGGAGGGAGGGGGGGGGGTGAAGAAGCTATTTGTCCAAAAGCTTTCGCCTCTTCTGACCATGATAGCTGTCAGATTATCCAACGATGGCCATCTGCGCCTCTTCTACTTTGCCCCTCTGATGCACCAAAATCCCATCATCATGCAGTCAACAAAAACTCACCATCAGGATTAGGCAATTCAGCCTTAAACCACCTCTTCTTCTTCTTCTTCTTTCTACACCCAACTGCCCCCTCCCCCTCCTCCTTCCTTTTTGGCCAACATCGAAAAAGGGTAAGATTGAGTTGAAAAATACTTTGAAAATCTACTCCATTTTCCAAATGCTAACATCACTTTTTTTTTGTGGACTACAAAAAATGTAGTTTGAACAACTTACATCAATGTTAAAAAAACATTTCTACCAAAATTTACAACAAAAAAAAATATTACTTTATCAACAGTAAAAATTTAAAAAAAAAAAAGGTTTTTCTTTATTGAGCGGGTGAACCTCTTTAACACATCTACGAAGTTTCGCCTCCCTCCTAGAGACTTCGTCAGGGCAACAAAGATAGCAAAAAGTATGGTTAAGAGATAGCTGTGTAAAAATTTATCATTTACTTCATCGTCATTTAATTTGTCTATCGCACTTTCATTCTTTTCCTACCTTTATTTCGCACCTGACAAAGCCTCTAGAAGGGAATCGAAACGTCGTCAAGATAACGAAAAAAATCCTTTAAACATTTTCTATCGTTGATAAACGATCAGCGTAGAGAATTATGCTTTTGAAAAGCAAAAATATAACTTACAAAAAACAAATATAAAATAGATATACATCTGCAATGATTGATTAAATAGGTGTATCGTATTTCCCTTTTCACACACAAAAGAGAAAGGATGACAAAAAAAAAACGTTAACAGTTTTCGATGTAAAAGCGAATGACATTGCTGATTCATCGTGAAAATGAAGCGAAGCAGAAGAAACATTTAGAGAGGCTTTGAGGCTGAAAATCTATTCTTCCACCGTGTTCAATTCGTGAACCACTTGAATAATGTTACACCTAAAGTATCATCAATAAACACAGATAGAAAGACGTGTACACCATGAAAAAGAACTAAATAAAGAGATGGGTTCCTTCTTACTATCGAGTCGAAGGAAATGAAACACAAAAAAAGTGCATTTCAAAGTTCTTTTGTGGACGCCGCCGGTTATTGTTATCATGCTAAGAACAAAAGTCATTTTAAGCGACGAAACAAAATTTGTATTACTGGGTGTCTCATAATTCGACACCCTATTTGTTGTTATTATATTTTGTTAAAAAAAATTTTCCTCATTTTCTTTCTTATCATTAAGCAACAATCCGAAAAATGTATTAATCAATTTTCATTAATTTTGGTGTAATTTTACAAAAAAAAAAAACAAAACAAGCAAAATTTGGACCAACCTTTATTTTCAACTTCACGCATTTGAAAAACATGAAGAGGATAAAGATTGATAAAAGTTGATTGTTAAAATTTAATTTACAAGAAACTTTGAACCAAAACAGCGTGAAATTAGGTTAAAAATTTAGGTTGAACCAAATTTCGCTGTTTTATTTTTTTTTTTAAATACACCAAAATTAATAAAAAGCAGGTAATAAAAACTTTTTTAATTCTTTATACAAATGTGAAAAAAAATAAATAAAAATAAAAAATATAAAAGTTAAAATAAAAACAAATGAAGTGATGAATTATGAGACACCCAGTATCTTTGTTGTACTAAAAAACAGATTAATTTTTGGTATAAAAAATACAATAGTCGTGATAGCAATAAGCAATACATAACAACAAATTTTTTTTTTTTTTTTGTTAAACAAAAACTTCGTTTATTGTAATCAGATACCAAAAACAAGGGTCAGTTGATAACAATAAGCGACGAATCAAATTTTCTATAATATTTTAGTTTGTTCTGCAAATATTAATTTGAAACAATAAAATACAATTTTAAAATCACAATAAAGTATCGATAACATAACCTAAATAATCGATTCTGGATAAATTAGACAGTATCTTTTATTATAGTAAGTAAACAATAAAAGTTAAGCTTAAAATGTTGATAAAATGTATGAAACTCAATTTCAATTTTTGTTACTACATCATAAAAAAACAAGTACATCAAAAATGTTTTTTAAGCATACTGTTTACATACTGTCATATACTGCATGTACATGAATAATGCAAAAAAAAATCCATTTTTGATTTCTGTATGTTTCGATTTATGCAAATTTGATGCGAATTTCGATTTATACAAATTTAAATGTATGCGAGTGTTGAGTAATTCAATATTTGATTTATGCGAGTTTTGAGTAATTTTATTTTTGATTTCGGAAATTTTCGATTTCATTCATTTATACAGTAGGACGGCCTATATGCAATTTTTTTTTTTACATTGGACTTATGCGATTTTTATTTATGCCAAAGTCTTATTCTCGTTTTACGCGTTTTTTAGTACATTGAACTATATTCTCATAAAGAACTGTTCAATTCCCAGCTCGCTCACAAACTCACTCACTCACAAGTGAAGCTAATATAAAGACTATAACAACATTCTAATGTTTACCATAACGTGAAAACAAAAACAAAAAAACAATAAAACCAAAAACGGTCAGTGAAGAAAGAACATAATACATAAAGTACGTTCAGTACCAAGTACCTAGAAAAGCTAAGAGAGAAAAACCTAACAAATATAAAGGAAAAGCAAAAACTAGCCGATCGGGAATGTAAATGGATTTCTTTCTTCCACATCAGCATCAGAGTCTTAAGAACAAAAAAAAAAGAAGATGGAGGTGCGAAACGAGATAGAGAAAACCTAAAGTCTGGGTAAGAAGCTACTTGGAACCAACATTGGGGTGCTTGAGAGGTAAGTAAAGCCCTCGGATGGGTGCGAGGGGCTGTTGGGCCCTGGGCCCTCTCGTGTCGTCACGGCGCGTGCGCCAAGTCCGAAGTGGAGTTCGCTTCTTTTTTTTTCCCCCTCCCCACCACCACTGACTTCACCTCTTGGGACTCATTGAGAGAGTGCGCCGAAATGAGATGGTCCGAGTCTTTCCAACAAACCAGACATTTTATATAGAAGAACAACCATTCCACACAGAGACACGCACTCCCCCAACCAACTCACTTTGCAAATCCAACCGACTTTGCAAACAATACTGTATATTTTTTGCAACGCAGCGTATTGCTTACAGCTTTATCAGCCTTTTTATTATTTTTCCGCAAAACACAACTCAAGCTGTGTCAGGCTTTCTGACAAAACACTGCGCATTGCCACAGCTTTATCTACTTTACCAACAGAACCCAGCTATAGTGATATTGCGGTTTTCCTATCGAATTCCGGACGGGTAAAAATTATTAAAATCCTCAGTTCACAAATTTACACAGTGATTCGAAAATCCGTTAATTGTTCTGTTGGTTGGGTCGTCTCAGTCATACCCTTTTGTTCAATAGTCACGTTTTTCCTTGTCAAATTGACAACAAATTGAAAGAACACTAGTACCATTGTGATAAAAACTGAAATGTGAAGTTATCAAAATTCGTTCAGCTTTACACTTGAAACAATGTACAATGCTTTTTAAGAACACGTTTTATTTTTGATTTTCTGCAATTTTCGATTCGATTTATGATATGGATAATATTAGACTTGCAGTTTTCAATTTATGCAATTTTGGTACATTAATTTTGTTCTAGTGTCCGGGAATGGCAAAAGATCACACTACATAAAAACAATAGAAAACAAGCAATGAGGTTAAATGATAAACTTGATTTATGCGATCTTTGAGTTTTAATTCCATTTTGCCAGCTTCGTTTTGTTTTATGCGAATTTAGGATTCATGCAAATATTTGAGTGATTAGACATTTTATCTATATTGCAAGATTACATTTTTGATTTCTGCAATTTTCAATTTGATTTATGCGATGATTGTTACATTGGACTATACATTACACTCTGTAGACGGCAGTATACGTTCAATTCCCAGCTCACTCACTCATAAACTTACAAGTTAAGCTAAATGCTAATACAACGCGTAGGCCTATAATGAGACCTTCAAAGTTTAAATCCTAAATTACAACAGTGCTATCACTAGCTATCACATACAGTACTGTATAAACCAACATACATATACAGTAGAATCCAGTTATTATTATAATCACAGATAATGTTATCAATCGGTTATTGTTATCATAATCATCGGTCCCCAAAACCAAAACACTGTTTAATGGTTTTATTCATTGCTTAATGTTATCAGCCGGTTATTGTTATAAAAAAACCCACAAGTTTCAAAGTCGCCATAATAACCGAATTCCACTGTATATAGTCACACAAACAACTGTGTGTGTGTTAGTACAAAACCCTACGAACGTTATGCCAAATAAATCAATCTGAAAAAAAAAACTACTGGTGCCATCGTATTTTAATCAAACACACACACACACACACACGCGTTTCTTTTACCACAACTATACACCCTCCTTTATATACAGAATTTCACATCCGGCAAACTTCACTTTCTCTAAGCTAATCGTTTAAAATTCTTCATTCGTCTTGCCAAAGTATAATACAACGAAAAGAGCTTTTCTCCTCTTCCATATAAATATCAAACACACACGCAGACATACGGTAGAAATAAAGAACTGAATAAAAAATCGACATGAAAATCACCAATATATATATCTATATACATAGAGTGGGGAAGAAAAAAGGGGGGATCTAAAAGCATTGTCGGGCTAGACTCTATACTCCGTCGACATTTCTCTCGTCATACAAATAGGTGTGCATAGCAGACCGAGTAGATGGAGAAAAACCCAAAAGAGATTTCTTCCCCAACCTGGCAAAGGATTTTGGCAATGGGTTTCGGCTTTCCTTGAAGTATGGGTGCTTATGGCTGAATTATTCTCGTTCCTCGTAAAGCTTATGCGTTCGTTTTTCTTGTTGCCCACCAACAACGTCTGGACTCGGTTTTGTTCGAGAATAGCACTTGGTGGTGATAAGCATAAAACGAAGGATACCGATTTTCTTTTTTTAACATTATTGTTTCTTCTTCTTCTTTCTTTTTTTTCGACTATTGCTTGCAAAACGATCACTGGACAAGAAGATTTTGAAAGAAAAAAGAAGAACGAAAAATGGATAACCGATAAAGGAAAATATTTTTCCGCTTTGTCTTTCGGAGTTTGAAAAAATCTATTAAGACTAAAAAAATATTTTTTTGCAAAAAAATCTTGTAGGAAATAAATACAGTTAATATTTAAAGTTATCAAAAATAAAACTTTGTTACATTTTTTTTTTTTTTGCCTCATACAATCATATACAGTACAGAAATATGATTTTCACTACCATAAAAGGGTTAACTTCAAATATCAAACTCGGTATATTTAAGCTATCCACGCGGTTAGATTTTCTGATACTTATTAATTGAAGGGCCTGGTGTAAAAGAGTGTTAAGTGATATTTTTTACAATTTTAAAGAAAACACGTGCAAAAATCTAAACTTGCCTTGCTGTCTATGGGCTACTTCTTGCACTACTATACTTGCATTTATTGTTGTTTTGCTCAAAGTTACGCGTAAGAGTGGAAGAATTGCACCTCACACATTCGAAAAGAGCTTCTAGGTCATTTTTAACAAAAATGTTACTTAACACCCTTTTACACTAGGTTCAATTATATACATGATGGAATTAGTCATCGAATGACTGGAACGTAATAATCTTTAACCACAACTGTTATGAACACTAAGAAACAACGTCAAGGACCAGAACACCGCCATTTTGTTCCATTCGCTCGCTTCACATTACTCGCTTTGCTTTGAAACAAATCTGTTGTTAACATAGTAACCGAGGAAGTAGAACAAACGACGAATGTTTAATCTATTCGAAGTGATTCATTTACAAATGGCTTCCACGATCAACAAAATAATCAAAATTCTAGCTATTCATGGATTCATTACAGAATTAAACTCATCACTCAATTTTGAATTTTTGAATTTTTAATGATTCATAAATTTTATATTGATTGAGTAATCTTTATTTTTTTATGCACTTGACAATATTAAAGATCTCTTAGAGTTTCCTGGTATACCTTTAATTTCCGGTTAATAAAAATAAAACAACCAAAAAATCGGTCATCTTAAACAAATCTTTTAACTTTACATTTGTTAAACTATTTTTTTTAGGCTTAATTTTATTTCATCATCAAATTGTGTCTCAACGATTACTTTTTATAATAAAATGACAACAAAATAAAATAATCGAACGAGACAAATCAAAAGGTGAGACAAACACACAAAAAAAAAAACGTGCGTGATGTAATCGACAACCATTAAAACGAGTGAAAAAACGATTTCTTTGCCAAACACACAATAGACTGTTCGTCTTTTAATTAAGTCCGAGTGCGTTACTGGATCCTCCTCGCCATTCCCTCGTTTAACCAAACTCCCCCACTAAAAATAAACCAAAAAAAAAAAAAATATGGATGATTTTGTTCTGAAGGTG
>JAQIWH010007330.1:0-11600 GCA_034695005.1 Cryptops parisi
TCCCAGCATTCCCTTATTCCATTGTTAACTATTAATATTCATCTTCACTAATTACGTCATTATTTTTATCACTCACATTATTTATATGTGCAGGGTGGGGTTCCACAAAGCTCTACACTTGTTCCTATTTTTTATTTCCCTATGCATGAAGATTTTTGGGATATTCTGTATATTTAACCGTATCAACTTTTGTGTATGTGTCTGTCTGTGGAACGCTGGAGAAATTCATGGGATATACATTACTGTTGCCATGACAACACGATTGTAAACGTTAAATAAGCAAAATCTTAACGTCAAAATTCGTTTTTTCCTAGTCATTATTGACGGGTTTATTTCAAGTTATTAACATAAAGAGAGAAACATTCCTTAATTTTTTTTCGAAACCGAAATTTAATGTTAAACTATAATAGAATTAAATTTTTTATTTTCTTATTTTCAAATGTCTTTTCTTTACATGTATTAAACTTAAATCTAATTTTATTTGCCGACAAGGGTTTCCTCTTTTTTTCCGATGATTGTTAATATTAATCCATATTTGTCGAAGAAGGGCAAATTTTATATATACATACACGTAGCTCCAATTTTTGTCAATCCATTTCTTTTCTTCTATACTTTTGAGTCTATCATCATCGTTGTCATCATCTTCGCCCACAAACGACTGTCTTTATGTTGACACTGCGAATCACGACAACCGTTATTGATTGGTTCATTGATTGCTTCGCGAAACCGTCTATCTCAAAAGACACACACAACCTCTTAGTTTCACGTCGATAAAGAACGATACAAATGACAAAAAAGAAATACGTATTGGTGGTTAATAGGGTACACACAAACTCTCCAAAGAGGTTGTTTTTTTTCTTCCATTATTTTTACTTTTAGGAAAAAAACTGGTTCTATTTTTTAAACTGTTATTTTATTATCGTAAAAGTTGAAATGAAGAATGAATATAATACCGTGTCTTTTAGTATCTTATACTGTTAGTAAGAGAAAGTGAAATGAGAAAGAAGAAAAAAGATTTTAATGAAAAGTAATTATTTTGGTAGGTGAAGGGTGACAGGTCGAGATTAGACTCAAAATGGATGAATGCGAGATTATATTTCTGCGCCGATTTAGTCATCTTCGTTAATGGAGTAATGTTAACTTTTTTTTCCTTTTTTGCCCATTTTCTTGCAACTTTTCTCTTTTTCAAGCTAGGGCTAAAAGAGAAAAATTACTTTATCATCATTAGGGTTCGTTTCCCCCTGAATCAGTTTTTCACGAAATATTAGGAAGCTAGGAAAGGAAGTGTTGTAAATCATCGTGATTAACGTAAATGCGAAATGAAATGCTTTTTAAAGTTGTGTGCAGATACTATAGTCTGGTTCTGGTTTTACCGTTTAAGAAGTTTTTTTTTTTGTGATAGTGAATTTTTATTAATTGGATAAAAATGAATTGAAACAATATGTACAAAATTGTTACAAAAAAGAGTTAACATTTATAGGACAGTTATATAAGTTGTTTGTGAGTGAGTGAGCTGGGAATTGAACGTACACTGTCATCTACAGACGTTTATGATAGTCACTATAGTTTACTAGACCCATAATCGCATAAATAGAAAGCCGCATAAGTCCAATGTAAAAAAAAAAACTCGCATAAATGGAATCAAAAATTGCAGAAATCAAATATAAATAAATTACTCAAACTCGCATAAATCGAATATCACATCACTCAAAGCGCACAGTAATCTAAATTCGCATAGACAGAAACTTTATACAAAGCGTATTCTAAAATAGCATTTTTAATGTACAGTACTTGTTTCAGATAAAATGTTGCAAATTAACTTAAACTAACCTTAACTATGCTACAATTGTATACAACATGTCATTTCATACTTTGCCAAAACATTTCATTAAATGCTTGGATGCTATAATACATTGATGTTGCAGATTTAGTGAAAACCCTGACTAGTTAAAACTAGATTTGACTGACTGATGTATCGATTGATTTTAAAACCTGCGATTATTACGTTCGATAGCATTACCAACCTAATTAAATCGGGTTTTGACGAGACCGGGTTTTAACTGAATCCGGGTTTTGACTGTAACATACATTTGTGAATTTAAAATTTGTATTATATAAACTGACTAAAAATAAAATATTTTTTTATATATCGCACAAAATTGACATTCCTCGCAGGTCTAACAAATGAGATGTTCGACTAGAGTTCAGTGCGAATCATGTAACGTTCTTGAACTTTATTGGTCATTCATTCATTGTTTAATGGACCCCCCAATTTTTTTTTTACCCAAAGTACATTGAAGCGTTTAATTCTACTTTACTTTTTTATTTCTTCCGATAAAGGCATATTTTATTTTTTTGGTTCGTGGCCCACTTGGCAATTTTGAAGAAAGGTTATACAGTAGTAGCGAATGGAATGGTTAGATATATGCAGAAGAATGTTCTTGTCGAGTGTAGTAGTAGTCGTCGTCGTTGTGTGATTTATGAAAATTTTATGCCATCAGCGAAGAAATAACTTTGAACATAGCTATTCATAAATCACGACGCTTTTCGAAAAATCTTGCTTCGCCACCATCATTTTCGGCAGCTTTCACTTCAATTTCGAATCTAGTGTGTTTTGTCTCCCGTGGTTATTCAATATTCTGCCAAAAGTCTATAGTCGTTTTTTATATATATATTTTTTTTGTTCGCTTAGAAAAATCTTTTCCAGTATGAAAATCGCCAAATGCATACCAGATCAGAACAATTCAACTTTTTAGTTTTTGTTTCTTTTTATTTTGTTTAAAAAATATTTTATTTTTAATTTTTTTTAAAACAAGTATATTAAAAATATTTTTTATGCTCTTTATATCAGCTTCACTTGTGAGTTTGTGAGTGAGCTGAGAATTGAACGTGTACTTTCATGTCGTGCAATGTAGTAAACAACTGGAAATGAAATGATGAAGAAAAAGTAAATAAATGAAATGTACTAAGAGGCGCGTAAAACGAAAACCTCATAATTCCTTCGTATAAATAAAAAAAGAACCGCATTAAATTCAATAATTCGCATAAATTCAAAACGTGCAGAAATCAAAAATGGAATTATTCAAAACACTCATAAATTAAATATTAAACTACTCAAAGATTGCATAAATTTTAATTCTCATAAATCTTCAATTCGCGTAAATCGAAACATTCAGATTTTTTGCATTATGTATGCACATACAATATATACGTACTGTATATCTGTATATTACATTAGGCTATATAAAGAGTACCGTACGCTAACTTTTAATGCAATTGTTTAAGAATACGCTTTATATTCGATTTACGCGCGTTTTGAGTCATTCCATTTTCGATTTTTGCAAATTTCGAGTTATGCGAATATTGATTTATACGAATTTCGATTAATGCGATCTTTGAGTAATGTGATATTTAAATTATGCGAGTTTTGAGGTATTTCCATTTCTGAAATTTTGTAATTTGCTATTTGATTTATGTATTTAATTAATTTTTTACATTAAATTTGTGCGATTTTCGAGTTAAGCGGTTCTTATTTCATGCGATTTTTGGTACATTGGACTATATAGTATATTATTATAAACGTTTGTAGATGGCAGTATACGTTCATTTACCAGCTCACAATATCACCTCACAATATCATAAAGTCACAATATCACTCAAGTCACAAGTAAAACTAAAATAAACTGTATAAAAATGATAGGCCTAGAGATTTATCAAGCAGACTATTTGTTGTTTAAAGTTTGATTTCAGTTTCAAAAACGACGTTTTAATTTTTTTTTTAGGGATTGTAGTTAAGTAGTGATAGTTTGGTAGTGACACAGTTGGAAAAGATTAACGATGTGAAATTAATTGAGAAAACAGTTTTGTTGGGGAGGGTGTTAATTGGATTTTGTGTTAATTGCCATTTTGGGCAACTGTGTGTGTGTGTGTTAATGATTTGGAAGAACAAAAATGAGGTCGGGGCGATATTACGTTGGTGGTAGTGGTAGGGCCTAATTGATATATTAGTGGGCCAATTAAATTGCATAGGTGAGTTTGTCTTATAATCGTAGGCCGACTTGTTACAATGCCCGCTTTTCATTGTGCTTAAAAGTTTTACAATGTCCGCTTTTGTAACCGATAGATTTTCGTTTCTGGTAACGTTAGAACCCGGAGGATCGTGTGAATAAAGTGTGATTCAACTTAATCCGAAATGAGTTTGAAATATTGATATTGAACTTTTGGACCTTTAGCTGAGTTAATTGTACGTTAGTGTTGTACGCTTGAAGTTTTGTATTATTTTGTTTATACTTGAAGAAAAAAGGATTATAGAAATATTCAGTTGAAGTGGTTAGTTTTGTTTTAATGTACAGTATAAATCCGTTTAATGCTTAAAATCCATTTAAAACTGCTCATTAAGAAGCGCTACGAATAATGAAATAATGTGTTTTTTAATGGATTTCAAAAAGTTTGTTTCTGAAACTATAACCACAACTTTGTCAGAAAATGTATTTTAGCATTGCGTGTAAAATTAGATTTCGTGTCAAGTTTAGAGATTTTTGTACAGCTAAACGCTAATTGGTGTTGATTAAATTGGCAATGTTTGTTTATAAAGTTTTAAACTAGACGTCGCCACTGGTAATGAATCCTACACGTTAATGACTTTTTCAATGGACGTAGAGTTAACCGTTTACGTTTCTAAAACTGAAAGCAAACCTCGTGTAGAAATATGTACTATTATATATAATTACAGTATTAATATATTACAATATATTAATACTGTAATCTACTCCAACTTATTTAGACACGTAAAACTATGAAAGTTTTTAATATAATTGCATTTATAATTTGTATTTGAACAATAAATACTGTCACTAATATTTTAAAATCATATGTAAAATGACTTGTACAATGAACTGAAAGATGAGGATAAATATTATATCTAATTAAATGATACTACATATTAAACTACAACTCACTACAGTTGAAACTTTTTAATTAATATAAGTTTATGAAGCTTACTTTATTTAATTAGATCGTCTTAAACAATACCGAACTAAGTAAAAAAAAACACTTTGAATTTGAGAAAAAGATGATTTTAGTTATGGTTTGTTCACAGGGCTTACATGCTGTTTCGATTGGTTCATAGTGTCGTGTAACTCACTCTCTCTAATTGGTCCAGCGATATAATTTTTAAACCCGTTTCACACGTCAAATTTATTCAATCAAATTTCGTCGATTTCAACTGTTTTTATGACGTCATACATACATCTAGGCGCTTTTTCAAACAGCGAAACACAACAAAAAGCACTGAAACGTATGTATGACGTCAGAAAAACAGTTGTAAATTGATTGAAAAAGTTTGACGTGTAAAATGAGCTTTAGTCTACTATGCCTAGATCACGACTCAACTCATTTCATGCATCAACTTAGAAACTGTAAAAAGTGAGTTAGTTCACTGCGGTTTAACGCGATCCAATTCATGTAAAAATATCTCTCTATCATTTGAATATTTAATTCGATACTACTTATTTTTTTCAAGTTTAAACTAAATTGTTTATATACCACTAGGAAATGCTACACAAATTACTTTTTCAATGAACGTGAGCGTTTCGGAAAACTGAACACTAGATAAAAACAACTAGAAAACTGAAAACAAAACACACAAAAAATCAAAAACTGTAAAATAAACTAGTATAAATAAAAAACTCGGCTAAAAAGTTCATCTTTATTATTAAAGTAGATGAAACCCGCGACTGTAAGATGAAACTTAACTAATTCACTACGGTTTTCTAGCAAATCTTTTCTAATTTCACATTTTCAACATTCTTTTTTCTTTCATAATACGCTTCTTCCCTTTCTTTCTCATTACTTTTTATTTCCCAAAAGATTCGATCGAAATACAACCTTTTTTCCTATCTCTCTTCACGTTTTCTCTGAGCTGTATATCTTTTTAAGAAAAATTTATGTCCTTTTTTTATAATTTTTTTTTATGTAAGCTTGTATTATATATATATAGATAGAGAGAAAGAGAGAAAAAAATGTTGTCAATGATGGTCAATTGGATGACTAATGCGTTTTTAAATGGCGTGCCATTTGAGTTGGTAGGGATGAAAAGAGTTTGATAAGAGAGGTCAATTTAATTTGCATGTGTTGCGTATATTAAGGTCCCTTTGCGTGAGTTAATCGTGTAGTACGTTTGATGAATGAGGGAGTATAACGATTATTTCACATTACAAAACAAAATGGCTAGTCCTACAAGCAAACGCATTTTGTTGTTTTACTCTTATTTATTTATTTAATTTAAAACAGTTTTTATATAAAATATATGGATTTTATTATATTTCGACGTATTCTAAAAATCATGCAATATTGATTTTTATCAATACATACTCAGTCATATAATAATATTTCAAATTACGAGTGTGTATTTCGTATGTATTTTAATAACACTGAAATTTTAACTGTCAAGTCGCATGCATGGTGCACAATGTTTGGTTCACAATTTGCGAGTCTATTATGTTAATTTTTGATTTAATTTCTTACGTGCTTTTTGATTCAGTTCATTAAAAGTTTAATTATTAGTATTAGCAAATACACTAAAAATGTCTTACTCTTTATATACTGGTACTTTTTATATACTGGCATATAACGTCCGCCATGTTGGAGTTTTATTGATACCAGTGTCACTCAATGACGAATCCATAGACACCTTATTCATCAAAATTCATTTAGTCGTCTTGTTTTTGTATGTAGAAGACTCGACTCACTAACAAGTGAAGCTAATATAAACGAGTATAAAAATATTCATTGTTTTGATCATCCTGTATTTTTAATATTTTTTAAAATATAGATTTTTGTTTTTATTTTTTTGTCTAGTGTACGTATTATTTTGACAAGATTTCTTGATGAATTTAATAAATTTTTAAATTCAAATTTTGAAAAATATTTCATATCTGAATATTGCAGATTGCGAATATTTGTTTCATTGATAGTTATTTTAACTGAAAATGTATATTATTATGGCATGAATTTAATTTTTTGCTACGCTCACGCTGTGGGGTTCTCGAATAAACTGAATTGAATTGAATTGAATGTATGTGTATGTGTGAGTATGCATGTGTATATGAGGTGAAAACGTATTACTTTAGTAAAATATTTATTATGCAAAATATTTTCTATGCAAAATCATTTTTGCACGCATTTTTAAGTATATTGCCGAAACAAAAATTTCTCTCAAAAGATAAGAACATTTACTTTTATGTAAAAAGCTACTTTGGGATTAAGTCGTGAAAATGTCGTAATCCACTTTAACAAAAAAAAAAAAAAAAAAAAACAAGAAAAAAACCTGGCACTTTTTTCTTGTCGTCGTCTGACAATTTGACAGTAAGAGTTATGCGTCGCGTGGTCAGGCCATAATTCGATACTTAAAAATGTTCCCCTCGCGAACTGGAGCCTCCTTTTGCCATTTCCATGCAAAAGTCACCTGACACTCTTGAGCCTCTCGTACGAAGGCCCTGCCCCCCAGAGGACCAAAGGCGTCCGAGTCGCCTGTCATCTTTTTTTTTCACTACTACTATTTCTCTTCTCCTCTTCCTTTTCTGTTGGGAATATCGACGATGGAAGAGTTTACTCGCAGCAGAAGTTGTCGTATGTTATCAAACTAGCAGTAGTGGTAGGGGTAGCGAATAGTACTGTTGGCTACCAAGTTCGCGTCTGCCTTCTTTCTTTTTTCTTCTCTGCTTCTGCTAACTACCAGGTTCGCGTCTGCTAGGCCTATATATTGCTGATATGTGGTCTGCTTCTGCTGCTTTCTCTACTTTTCCTGTCCACTTGGTGATTTATTCCTATTGTCTACTTGGGATTTTTTTTTCTCGTTCGTTTATTTTTTTTTTGTTTTACTTCCTCTCTTTCTCGTTGGGTCTTTCTCTTTTGGTTTTTCGCTTCGAAATTCCCTCGTGACGACAGATGGGGAAAGAACAAAAATATGTCCAGCAGCGTTGGGTTCCCTCGCTCCTTTCCCCCTCCAAATCGATAAGAGACCACCACCACCATCGTCGTTTTCTGGGCTTTGGGAAAAGTCACTGGCTAAATAACGTCGGTTCAAAATAAAGAGAAAAAAAAAGGACATGTCTTATGATGGTGCGTTAGAGAGAGAGAGAGAGAAAGTACCAATCCGGCCCGCGGGCCAGCGTGGCAATTTTCTCAACCACCACCTGTGTTTTCGATTAGACTGTCTTAAAGAGAAACTATATTTTTTTTAAAGTTTTCTGTCAAAAAATATTAAAGGAATGTTCCAACTTTTTTTCATAGTAATTTTATGAGTTATAATACTATAACATAAATGTTTATAATCACATGATAGGAAGGTGCAGTTAATATGAAGTTGAAATGATTAATCAACGTTTTTTTTATTTTTTTATGAATGAGTGTATTCAAAGTGGAGTGAAAATGAGTTATTTCAATACAAATTCCATAGTAGTTATGTCATTATTATGTTTTATGAGTTATGACATTGTTATTTTATTGGTCCTCAGTTGACTGTTTTAAGTTTAAATAAAAAATAAAATAAATAAAACACAGGATTCTTTCAATAGATCGTCTTAAACCATAGTGAACTAACTCACTTTTTTACACTTTTTTGAATCAATACATGAAATGAGGCGACTAAAACATGAACTTGTCATAGACTAAAAATTATATCGCTGGACCAATTAAAGAGAGTTACATGGCACTATGGACCAAAAGGAATACAATGCAACTCTATGGAGATTTGTTGCGTATCTTGTTAATTTTCTTTCCTTTATCAAATTTAACGTACACATCATAATACGATAATTACAACGTAGCTAAAAGTTTGTGTGTATTTTAAAGTTATATTTAAAAGTAAACCAAGACTGTACCATATATAATTAAAAAGCCTGGTGTGGAAGAGTGTTAAGTAACATTTTTACAATTCTGAGGAGAACGCGTTTAAATATTTGAACTTGCTTTGCTGACCATGCTTACTTCGCACTTCTTGTACTAATATTTTTTACACATATTGTTGTTTTGTTTAAAAATTATACGTCAGGGAAGGTAGAATTGCACACAAACACATTCGAAAATTCTTCTAATTTATTCTTGACAAAAATGTTACTTAACACCTTTTTACACCAAGCATTTCAATTAACTAAATCTAACTCACTAAATTTAAAATTGTGCTTCATTCGTTGTTTTGCACTTTGATAAATTTATTGACAGTTTATTGTATACCTACTGTATATGAAAATCAACTACCCTACCGACAGAGGCCAAATTGAGCGAGGTCTGGTTTTGCTTTAAGCTTATATCAATTTGAATAGGGAGCTCTCTACTTGACAAGCTTGACCTTAGAACGACTAAAGTTTGTACATTATACAACATTGCGATGATGTTTGTAATATTTTCCGTTGGCTAGTTAAATATTAAACACGGTCTGCCTATGCCGCGGTTGGCGGTTGTCTTTGTACCTTAATGTACCTCATCAGTACTTGTCAGATTGGTATGAATTTATTTATACGTTTACCTTTCCGAACTACGGTGAAAAGCGCTTCAGGGTGTACACCCAAATTTCGTACGCAATGTAGTAGTAGTAGTAGTAGACTTTGTAGTAGTGGTAGTGGTAGCAGAGGATGATATTTGTTGGATGATGTCGGCTTGTAACGTAAATGTCACACGCATCAGTACGTGTTTGAAGGTGTTTCTTGGATATTAGGTAGTTTTAAGATTTGGTGTTTTCTTGCAAACAACTCGTCTATGTTTATTGAATACGTTGTTTTCAAAGTTTGTGCTGAATAAGAAATGGGAGATGTCTTGTCGTCGCTATTTAGCAATTTTTGATACGATACCAATGAATTTTTTTCAGTCATACGAACGAGTGAATTGTCTCTTTGTATACATTAATAAAACAGCTAGATAAGCACATTACAGTATATAAAATTTTGTATAAATTAATTACCCTACTGTATTGTTTGTTAAAACGAAAAATTTTGAAGTGAAAATAAACAAATTATATGGTCATAGTGATTAACATAACATTTGGAGTCACTTTTTGCTAATATTTAATGATGATCTAAGAGAATGCTTCATTTATTCATTAAACATGTATCATTGAATTAACCATCTTAAGTAATTAATATATTTTTTAATTTTCGTGAATTCAAAATGGGCGCCAGCCGCCATATTATTATGTAAGTACTCTAACTAACATAACCGTTTTTCAACCTCTGAATGTTCATATCATATTCATTAAGTATTTGTCTGCATCTAAAAAAAATCTGTACTAACCTTACATTTACCTATGAATGGATGTGTTGTTAGTATTTTATAATCAATCGTTAAAATTCGTGTGGGACTTTAAGTTTTTTAAAAAATAAATTGTTTAAAATGTGACTAACATAACCTATAACATAGGTGTAACTAAACAAGCCAAATCTAGTCGAGATGATAGTCAAAATTGCCATCAAAGTGAAATTATTCGAATTACTATACTAGTATCAATTGTTTACGCAATAATATAATCAGTAATTATGTGTACCTTAGTACAGCTTATTAGACAATCATTCATGTACCCAATAAGGCTTCCTTTCTACTTGACTAATGATGAGTCTGACGTCATAAGATAATAACAATGCTCTGTTTGTCATAAAATTCGTTTGTTGTTCGAATAAATGGATGCTGTCTAACCTTATATTCTGTGAATGCTGTCATCTTAACGTTTACATCTGGCTGTCTTCCGAAACTGTACGTTTCTTACAGTACTAATAATTACAATCATTTGATTATAATCAACAATTGATATAACATCATCGTGTTTACCGGTACTTTGAAAAAATGCACTTTGGGTTGACATTTTCCTGGAATTGCGCATATAATTTATATGTGTAAAAAGGTGTGGGTTTCATTTTATATTTTTTATTTTATGGTAAAGAGTTTATTTATGTAAGGAGTTAAGGATTAAGCTAGTGAAAAGATATTTTTTTTATCATGCTTGGCTTTAATGAAAATGTTCCCGTGACGCCATTTTTTTTAGAAAAGGATTGCTTCATGTTAGAGTTAAAACGGATGGAGTCGAGCGATTGGATGAGAAAATAAATGTGTTCAAATTTAAGCCGGATTTTTGTTTCACACAAAAAGGCTAGTGGGTAGTTAATGCTGCGTCCAAAAAATCCGGTTCAAATTTGAACAACTCATAGTTAACAGGTACTATGTTAAATCAAAAGTAATATATTGTTACGCTATAGATACTGTTACACTTTAAAATATTTTGTTTTAACCGAGAAGCTGCTTGGTTATAGGTTCGAGTTTAGGTTAGATAAAGCTAGCAAAACGCGTATTAATTTTTTTGATTAATGATATAATTTTGAGTTTTGTATTTCTGTCGTAAAACAAGCGAATTCACGTCAAAATAGCTTGTTTTGAAACGATTCATTGAAAACATGCCGAACTCAGCGGGAAAAGCACGTTTTCACATTCGATATTTTTGATAATGGCATGTCTCATACTACTATTCAAATCTTGACGGATTTTCTGTCTGAACGTCATTTTCAAATTGCTAATACTACACATCCTATAGTATCATCTACGAGCGGTGCAATTCA
>JAQIWH010007331.1:0-11600 GCA_034695005.1 Cryptops parisi
TTATGAATAAATAATTTTGAAACAATCAGCCCATTCATTAAACACCAAGGTGTGATTCGTCAATTGGTTTTTCTAAGTATATCTTATAAATTTGCAAAAAAAATGTCTTTCAAGTGTTATAGCATAAACAAATCAAAAAAATCTGATTTAAATCAAAAAAACCCGATTTAAATAAAAAAAAAAAAATCATGATTTTTTCCAACCGTGATGAAAAGCACAATATTAGAAGGGTAACTAACTCGAGTAGTAAATGAAGTTGCCAACCTATTGATTATTTTTGTACATTGACAGATGAGAAGGCCATCGACGGACGAGTTCATTAAACAACAAGAAATCAAAGTTACAGTCAGTAACATCAAGGTTGACGATAGAAGCTCCATGAAAAGGAATTCGCCCATGGAAGAACGCTACGTGCAACGGAAAGAACTCGACGAAAGCTTTCCCTACTCCTCTCCACATAGAAGAGAACGAGTTCCATCCCCTCCTTCGATGAGATGGCCCATGGAAAACTTCAAACACGATCCTGTTGACATGTTCAAGGCGTTGGAAAAAAGGGAATTGTCAGCCGATCGCTTTGAGTCGAAAGACCTTTTCCGGCACGACCAGTCATCCAAAAGCACGTTCAGGCACGATTCGTTCAGTGATGTCAGGGAAAAACATGAATTGGCATCTGATCACCAGCACCACCATTTCTCTCGTAGCCCGAGTCCGACGCCTTTGAGACGGAATCTTCAATCACCGCTTTGGAACAATAGTCCTGCACCTTCTCATGAAAGTGATTTACGCCCGTCGAAATCCATTTTGAAACGTAAATCATTGGTGGATGACGAAGATTCAGGATCTTTATATTCCAGTTTTCCTGGATTGTCGACCAATTCGTCGACACTTGCGATCCCGGGTCTGGGCGACATGGACACTATTGAGGATGAAGAAAAATTCCTGTACGGTGAAGAGGTGATGAGCAATGTTTCCGAGAATCGGAACCAGCCGAGCAGAGACGCTGTCGAGTCGTACAATTCTTCCAGAGATTTTCTGCGCATGGATTATCATAAGGATTCGAGGGAAAGAGCGTCGTTGAGTAGTATGAGAAGCGATTCGCCAAAGCTGTCTCCAATCTCCAGAAGATCAACTTCTCACAGGGAACTGCCGGGGGTTATGGATTCTCCATTGCCACTGCAAGGGAATCGTTCGCCGTTCCAGAACCGACGAATCGACGCTCGGTTCAACGAGTCTTATTCCCCGCGAGACGAAGACGTTGGCTCCTCACGTTCAAGGTACACAACTGAAACGCGAAGGTGTTTTGACAGCGAGGAACCAAAACAAAGAGAACAATTAGCTGACACGGAGACCAATCGCAAGGTCGAGGAAGTTTTGAAAGCTTTAGGATTTGATGCGGAGGTGGTGAGGAGGCTTAAAGAAGAAAGACACAAAAGTCCAGTGAGAGAAGTTGACAAGGAAGCAGAGTTATACGGGATTAAACCGGAAATGCCGATGTCTTCGTTTTTCGCCAACACCACCAACTCATCGTCCGTCATTCAGCAAAGCTTAACTACCCAGGTGAACGATGTGTGGAACAGCAACGTTCCGACATACACAATGCCATCCACACAGACATCGCACGACTCTTATCTGCAACCCTCTGCTGCCCAATCGTATTCATCCCAAACATCAACATCACAAAACATAACGTATCCTTCGTATCACGAAACATCAACGGTGGACGTGCACTCTCAGTCGCAGTACAGCACCCCCAACCTAACGTCCGTTACGATCGAAACGAACAATCGATCTAACCTGAAAATCATTCCTCTTGATCCGCACATGCCGCAAAACATGGCTTATAACCAGAATCCCAATCTGAAAGTTGTGCCGACCGAAAATCCAAAAAGTTCGAAAGGTAACAGGAATAAAAAGAAACGTTTCACGGCAATGTTAGGTAATACAACAACTAACGCCTACAATTTGAACGCGACAACGACCGGTAGAACCAGTGCCAACAGCGTGTCCAAGCCGAACAGGGGAAGTTTGGTGACTTCCGCCGAAGACGTTCAGATCTTGATGATGCGACGGGAGAGTCAAGTGAAGCAACTCGAGATGCTCGAGAACGAGATGATACGAATGAGCAAGCTTCAAGGGGAGCTGATGAGAAAGAAGCAAAAACAAAAAGATGGCCACAAAGATCCTCTGTTGCTTGAAAATACAAAACTTCAGGACGAGATAATGAGGCAGATCACTCAGATACGACACAGTATCGAGGACACGACGGAACTACTCAAGACCTCCGATTTCTTTCTAAAACCAAAGGTGGAGAAAGGTGTTGAAGGGAAATATTCTTCTCTTCCTCCTCCTCCCCCTGTCGCTGCTTTTGTTCCTCAGGTAAATGTTCGTTCATTGTGTTCATGACTGCTTGGCTTGAATGGAGGATGACTGTTTATTCAACATATACAGTAGTGTGGTTTCAAAATTAAGTATACCAAAGATAAATCGAATGACCATGTAGCGTGTATTAATGTGATTATGTATTTATACATTGCAAATTTTGTTTTGTTACGGTCTATGGACTAAGTTTTTTTTTTTGTTTGTTTACATAGTACAGGATGCCCACCATGAGGTGTCAACATTCGGAACATCCATTATTTTTATTTCTCATCAAGCTATACAAATGTGATGCTTGGTGGAAGGAAAGCTCAAAAAGTCTGTGTGGGAATTTTGTAGTGCATTGGCTGCAGTGGCGCTGCAATCTGTCATTTTACAAAATGGCAACTCAGCGTGACTGAACACAGGTTGCGTGGTGGTATGCACAAACGAATGCAGTTCACGTGGGGAAATGTTACAGAACATATGACTTGAGTTAGAATGCTACCTGGACATTTGTCATGTCACCCACGTGAAGAAGTTATGTTTTTTAAATGAAATTTGGATGGGTTCACCATCATTTCCGTATTTAGTTATGTATTCACTTCCAAACTGTATGTGACTAAAATGTTGACATCTTGTGGTGGACACCCTGTATTTTTATCTTCCGACAAGCTATAACGTCTCTTCTAGAGAGAGAAAGTTTTTTGCAACTTTTTGCATGAAATAGGTCAACTTTTTGCATGGAAAAAGTGGAATTATTTTGGTGACAAAGAAAAGATATATAGATCTATTTGCCGAATTATTGATTTAAATTTGGTATTCTTGTTTTCGGACCCTATGTTGTGTATGGAAATTGCAAAGATGACATTATGTGGTATAGTGTGTCTCTGTCTTGGCTTTCGGTAATTGTATGTTTTTGCGTACTATGTCAACAATTGATATAGAACTTGACTTAAACTGTACCTCGAATATTTAGTATCTTGCGATAAGGAGATACTAAACATGACACGTTCCATTTCAATTAGCCATTTCATAAATATATTTTTGTCATGAGTTTCAGGATTAAGGCTTTTAAATTTTTTTTTTTTACAAGAATTTTTTCTGTCTATTTGAGTGTTTGGCTTATTTTGTTAAAAAACAAAAAATCAACAAACAAAAAATTCTGCAGCTTGATATGGTGAAGTATGTATTGTACAGAAAACAGAACCGGTGGTTAAAAAGGAGGACGATTCAGAACCAGAGTATGATTATGTTGATCCCGGTGATCATTGGTGTATGCAGTGCAACGATTTTATGCCCAGTTTACAGAGATTGTTCGATCATCTGCAGTGTCGAGAACATTACGAGGTAAGCCTCGATTGGTGTCCTGTCAAAACACCCGTTAATGTAATGTTCGACGTCATGTTTGCTGGTTAGTGACCGATTTTTATATCGCAGCGAATACCCGCATTTGATCATAAAACTATGCGTGAAGCGTATCAGCCTCCACCACCACCAACAACGACAACACATGGAAACAAGAAAAAAAAGTTAACTGCGTCCATTAAAGGTATGATATTGTCATTTCAACTACATAGTGACACATCAGTGAAGTTGGTTCATGTTTTGTTTTTTTCACTAATGCGATGATCTGCTCAAGATTTGTTGCTTGATGTTTTGTATTATGTGATTTAGGTTCTCAATTTTTGATGCCGTGTTATGGCTTCTTTTGTAAACTTTGCAAGGAGTTTCTTGGCAATGCAAAATTGGCCGAAGGACATTTGA
The DNA here is from genome assembly GCA_034695005.1 of Cryptops parisi. Classification (NCBI taxonomy): domain Eukaryota; kingdom Metazoa; phylum Arthropoda; class Chilopoda; order Scolopendromorpha; family Cryptopidae; genus Cryptops; species Cryptops parisi. The sequence goes on from JAQIWH010007331.1 coordinate 4,123, forward strand.
AGACTAAGGATCACAATTACAAATTTTTGGTACGTTATGAGTAGGGACCGGATAGTGATGCACTTAAAAATCTCAAAATAGGCACTAAAGAACAAAAGTTATTGTCTATAAAGATTTCATTAAATTAAAGTGGTTTTTTTTTTAACATATTGTACTGTACATGGCAGTGGTTAAAAGATGATATAAAAAGTACAGAAAACAAACATTTGTATTATCGTTTTTCCATCATTATATGAAGAACGATTTTACTCGTGTGAAATCTGGTTGTACAAGTAGCTTGTTATAGGAGGCTTGACTAGTTATTGATAACGTAGGGCAGTTCTTTGTTCAGTATTAATTTCAGAAAGGCATTTTAATATGTTATTTGTGTTTCATAGAAATACGTCTTGGAAAATCCCCTATATGAACGGAAGTGGAATTTGGACAAAACATCCAGTTTATCCGCAAAAGCGCACAAGCTGAAGCTGAAAAAGATGGAAGAGGAGCACGATCGCGATGTTCAACGAAAGAAACGTTTGAGAGAAGCGGAAGAGAAGAACAGGGAGCTGATCCGAGCCGAAGCGGAACGTTCGATGTCCGTAGGAGAGCTCGACGAATCGCCATCGTCATCCACCAAACCGGACTCGACCAGAGGAAAGGAAATCAAAGTGAATTTCAAAACTGTCAAGAAAGAGAGTCATAAATCACGGTCTAAAGATGAGAGTAGCTTTGGGAAATTCAACTGGAGGAAAGAAGCGGGAAAGTCTTCGCATCAAGAGAGCGAGGAAAACGAAAAGGCCAACGTCAAAGGAGAAGCGACGGATTCTTCGGAAAATTTGCAGAAGGCAAGTTCCAAAATAAAAATCAATCTGATCGGGAAAAAGGTACTGCCAAAGACAGCGTGGCAGTCTTCGGGGAAGAGCTCTCAAAAGAGTCACGCCCAGAAAATGCAAGATGCGAAAAGACCCCAGCCGATGGTTGGAGCTTTTCCTTTACGAAAAGGAAAGGGCGGAATGTCCGGTATCGATATCTTCAGCTCGCCTCATAGAAATGCCGAGAAACAGTCCGGTTCGCAGTCAACTGCCAAAGATGTCACGTCGTCGTCTTCCGCTAAGTTTTCTCTTTCGCAAAAAGATATAGCCAATGCGTTTGGTGGGAAATTTAAAACCCAGGACGAAACCGGAAAGGAAACAAAAACAAAAAATCCTGTTGCTGCTGTTAAAAATAAACCTGAACTCTCGGACATACCTATACCCACCGTTGCTCCTCCTCCCCCGTCTAAAATTGCGGTCGAGACACGGACAATGGCTGCGCCGAAATCGAATCTCGATTTGACTCGTGCTTTTAAATGTATCCCTGACATGGGGGAAACCAAAAAGTTTAAGATGAGCACATTGCCCGCTCAAAGAAACCCAGCAGTGGTTTACGGTCCAAAGCTTCCGGAACATTTACTTACACTGGAAAACGATGATCCGGTTGTAAAGTTGCTGGAAGCGGATCCTAAGCCAAATAACGTTTCGAAGCAAGAAGAAGAAATTGTAATACTGGCAACGGTTGAGAACAAGCCGAGCAAATGTGATAATATTACGGATATTGGTACAGAAGAAACTAGAAAGGTAAACACTAAAGACGTTGTTATTGATAGGGAGTGTGAGAATGTGTTGAGTGAATTGATGGACGTTTCATGTTCGAAGGAGGAAAATAAAGATGTCTCCTCTGTAAAAGAAAATGCGAAAGTCGTTGAAAGTAATACGAATACGGTTGGTGATTTTAGTAATATCGAAGAAGACAACGCATCTGCCGATGTTGGGACTGACGATGCCTTCGACAGCATTGATGTCAAGTTCATTGACAACGTGGAACTTGAAGATTCGGGTGATGATACCAATATTGAAAGTAAGGAAGAAGACAACTCCGAATCGAGTAGGAAAAATGTTTTCGAATTGATGGAACGGGATAACGCTAAGGAAATGTCAGCATGCATCGATGAATCCTTTTCCGAATCTGCCAATTCGAAAAACCCGGAAAGTTTACAAGTCCATCCGTCCGCCGGTCACGATTCGCTGCCCAAGTTGGTTCCGAACGACAAGAATTCGGAAGCGGCTGCCCATTCCGACACTTCAAACAGCGGACACGACGTGTTTGGCGATCCACCCGTCTTGTCTCCCAAGAATGAAGCCAACGGCGAAATGTTTGACGATAATGCTCTTGAAGGTCTCAAGGCATTGCACGAAGTGTCGGAACAGGCGACCGCCAATTTGAACAAAGAAATAGAGGACACGAATGAAGAGACTTCGATGGCTGATCCTCCAGCCAATCTTGATGAGGATGATGATGACAATGATGGTGCTACTCGTGCTTCAGGTAATTAGATTAATCCTCCTTTCATTTGTTTGCTTATTTATTTTTGTACTCGAACAGTAGTATTAGTCGTTAGTTGATATTTGATGTGAAATTTACATTGTGAAAATTGTTTTTTCGAAACATTCCGAGTTTTGTCGAACATTTGTCATCAATAAATGCCTATGAACGAACTACAATTTGTAATATTTTATGTTCATATTTCGTTTTACGTAATGCTTGTGTACACAAAAGTTAGTATTTGCGCATGCTTTGGATAAACGTTGATACAAAGTAGACAAGAATTTGTGTGTTTGCGTTGGTCCATTTGGGACAGTAAACGAAGCGTCTCGTGTTAAAAAAAAAACAAAACATAGCCTAATCTTAAATGTACATGATTTTCGATTTAAGTTAGCATATGTACAGGGTGTTCCAAAAGTCATGATCCCATTTGTTTTGATTATAACCTTGTCTTTTTTTTTCATATTAAAAAGCAACTCAAAATATTGTTTATATTTTTATGACCAGAAAAAAACGAAACTTGGTTTAAAATTTTTCATTTAACTTCATACAAGTTTGAAGAAGGTCAAACGTTGGTACACTTAAATTTCAATGATGAAATAGTTTAAATTCTAGTTAATATATTTTTATTAAAAATTGTCTTTATTTTTTACTGTTTTTTCAACATGTTATTCGGGGTACAGAATCCAAAATTAATTTTGAAATTTACTTTCAACATTAAGTGTTTACCAACCTTTGCCTTCTTGTTTAACTTAACTTTCCACAAAAAAAGTTAAGTTAAAAATAAGGGTGAAGTTTTTTATTTCGTGGCTCCCCGTTTTGCTTAATCCTGTTTCGCCTAAGTTGAATTGCTTCGACTCACCTATTTATTTTTTTTAGACAGAACCGTTCTATTTCGAGGATGATATTACGTGTTTTAGGTTAGGTTAAGTCTACTCACAAACAGGTGAGTTGAAACAATTATTTTTAAGCGAAACAAAATTAACAAGGCGTAACAGGGTGTGCCCTTTTATTTTGGTCAAAATAAAAATTTTGACCAAAAAGGGAAAAATTTGGTCAAAATTTTTATTTTGACCAAATTTTTCCCTTTTTGCTTGTTTTTTCAAAAATGCACCAAAAGTTAATAAAAAGTGGGTAATAAACTCTCGGACTTTTCCTGTTTTGGTCCCACCAGCAGTAAAGTGCTACTTGCTTGTACTTTGTTATGGGTTTGTTTTGCAGGTTAGGTTAAGGAAAAAAAACAAAAACTTATTAAATGTATGATTCGTTTTTTTTCCTAACCTAACCTAACCTGCAAAACAAACCCACCATAACCAAGTAGCTGTGAATTGCTGTTGGGCCCGAAACAGCAAAGGTCAACTGCTTTTTAATAATGGCAAAGAAAAATATTTTTAAACAAAATTAAAAATTACATAATAAAACACAAAAAAAAAACAAATGGGGACATGACTTTTGGTTGGGACACCTTATACAAGGAAAAAAAACACTTGAATGTTAGTTATAATGTAGTTGATCGATGAGAATAAGTTATAAGCGGCAAGCTGCAAGTAAAATATGTGATGACTGCGTCTGATGGGTTGATGTATGAATTACTGACAAATGTAATGCGAATTAAATGCGAAGAAGAAACTTGTACATTTGTCTAGCAACTCATCAGGTATGTAACGCTCAATGTGATGTAAGTACAATGTCAACAAAAGGATACTTTTCTGCCAAAAAAAAAATAATTTATCATTTTTGATAAAGGAAGTTAACTTTTTACAGTTGGTTATTTCTTTGTTGACATTCGCTGTCTATTTGGTTCATGCACATTTTTTGTCGACAGTGAACTTATTTTAACGCAACAAACATGACGTTAATACATGACTACTTCTCTATTCCCATTTGGTGTTTAGATGCGGACAGCAACACCAGCGTGGTAAGCATCAACTTGAATATTGGATCGGACATGATAGTCTTAGATGAAATGCTATTTGAAATGGATTGAATAACGACGCTCTTATTGTTTGTCATCCGCTTAAATAGCTTCAACATTTTCAATGTCTTTTTTTGTTTCGTTTTCATTCTGTTTTTCAAACAGTTGTATTAATGTTGATATTTCAATTACCGTATACTTTTGTTTTACTTTTGGTTACATTGATCTGTAATTTTTGCATGGTTTGCCGATGTATTGTGAACGTTAAATTTTCTGATCATTATTATTATTTTCCAGTGCTATGTCACTAGTATTTTTCATTTAAAACAAAAAATGTAATTCTGAAATAGATATCTTCTTCTTATGCAAAACTAGTAACGCAGAAGTGTGAAGCTCATTTGTATCAAGAATTTGGGAAGCGGCCATGCAAGTAGTATAACCAACTCAAGCAACACACGATGTGTAGTAAATTTGTGTTTTTGTCGCATGTGGCATTTCTTCTTGTTTTAAAAAGTATGTTGTTGAAATTTTGTGTTCAAGAAGATCTCATCAATAAATGACCTTCATCTTTAGTGGATGTTTTTCCTTTTTTATATATTCTTGCTAACCTTTTGAAAAATGTAGATTCAAAGAAAATAAAGCTTTTGAATTTTGCAATGTTAATTGTATATGGAAGTTTTATATTTTTACAGTGTCTAAAAGTTTCGATTTGGGTTTTAGATATCTAATAATGTTATTTTTCTAATGTAAGACTAATTATAACTCATTGGTGCAAGTCAAATTCAATTTCAGTTCTCAACAATCTAAACGGTTTTTTTATGTTGTCACCAGATGATGCCAGGTGCCTGTCGATGGATGGGTTTTTTTACTAGTTCATTTATAATATACCTTAAGAATATTACAAATCAAAGAAAAATAACAACAAAAACCTTTTTAGAGGAAAAAAAAAAACCATTTTTGTAATTTTGTTGATATGGTTATCAGGATGTGAATTGAAGGTTTGTCCGGAAGAATGTTGTATATTACAAATCACAGTTTTGAGTAAATCGCAAAAAATGTTTGTTGTCTAAGCAGCAACATTTTCATAATATTCTCAATTTTGAGTTTTTGTCACATACAACATTTTTCCGGGTAAGCCACTGTGTTAGTGCATATTTTTGCATATTTCAGGTGTTACTGCATATTTTAGCATTTATTTGCATAAAATTTTTATTTTAGTATTTTTTATAAAATTTCTATTGTCAACCTAGGTTTTTTTAAAATTATTTTTTAAATTTCATACAATAAGAAATTTCAAATTCTACAACACTGGAATAAGATGTTAAAAATAAAATGCTTTGAAATTTGATGTTTTTGCAGGACACCTAGAAAACAAATTGCATATTGTCATGTCTGCTGCATATTTGGAGCAGTTTTGTGACATTTTGCATGAGTATTTTCATGTTCTTAGTGCATATTTCGTGGATATTTGCATGCATATTTTTCATGTTTTTAGTGCATATTAATTCGAGGTCTAGTATTTGACGGATACTACCGATTATATGCGAAGATCCTACATCACAGTATTCTCCTATCCTGCTTATGTGTTAATTAAATCTTGAAAACACCCAACAGGTAACAGCAGTTTGTTCTGGTCAAATCCATAAACCTGAAAATGAGATAAAAATAAAATAAAGCCACGATCGGTTTACTGCAGTGATATAAAAGTTGTCCAATGTTGTAGTTGACATACCGTACTATGATTTCATGAATATAAGCGGCTATGGTACTGTACTGTATTCCCAATTTAGTTCAAAGTAATATTCGTGGCGCCATCGCTCGGCAGAAAGTTGAAACTAAACAGGTTTTAAACGTAAACGGGAGGCGTTTGATTATAATAAAAATTTGGATAACTGGACCACAGAATTAGAAATTATTAGTTTCAAATCATTACGGAAACGTACTTAAATATCATAGTGTAACTACAACTGAAAATTTTAACGCTATTATTTATTATAATATTTTTTATGTGTAATGTACTTACGCTATAATGTAACGTAACGCTATGATGAAATGCTACGCTATGATGAGTTTAAAATCCATATATTTAATTAAAAGTGCATTATAAAAATCACAAACTTTGCTCACGGTAGATTCTATATCTATAAAATATTTCAATTTAAACCTCTAATAAATCGGATGTTTATTTTAATTTATTTCGAAGTATTTCTGTACTCCCCACTCATTTACGATTGCGCCAATTTAGTACATATTGCGCCATCTAGTGTGCAAATTGATAACTAGACTTAAATTAATGTAAAGCTGGAAACCGACGGGAGAAAGGAGCGTAAAATAACCAATCGCAAAGAAACACGTCATATCATCCCGTGGTTTTACAGTTATGTAATTATAGTTGTCAATGTTGCCACTAGATGGCGCCACAGGTATTGAATTGGCATTAATGTTGTTTAATAATAATAAAGTTAGATTAGGTTTCCGCTGGATGGCGCCACAAGTATTGAATTTGCGTAAATGTGTTATTCAATAATATAGTTGTAAAGGCTGCAGGCCGATGGCGCCACAGGTATTACTTTGAACTAAATTAGGCATTTATGCCATTTTTTTACTAATTAAAATTAAATATTCGATTTATGCGAGACTGTAGTTGCAGTTTAGATTACTGCAAGCTTTTATTGATGCGAATTTCGATTTATGCAAATATACAATGCGATCTTCGAGTAATTTACTATTCGGTACTTTTCCATTAGACGCCCTCCACCTCTCTAATTTTGTTAATTGGTTAAGAAATTTACACTGTCTTACATTGGGTGTTAATTAATGGTTACATTTGGATCATTATTATTATAATGGTGATAAAGTGTAATCATATGAATATTACAAATTGCATCCTCGTCAGTTGTGATCTTAAAAAATTTCACTGCTTAGGAATAAGTTACCTACTAGGTGCATTAACTACTTTTCGTCAAACTAGTATATAATTGACAGGTTCAGTTTTGGTTTTATAAAAACATTTTTATACAAAGATGTTCATTTATTTACACACCACACCTTTTTTGTGCAATGTGTTTTATTTTTTAAAAAATATTTTTATAATAATCTTTATATTAGCACTCGTGAGTTTGTGAGTAAGCGAGCAGCCGTTTATGAGAATATACTTGTAACGCGTTTATGTACCAGAAGATGCATTAAACGAGAACTGCGTAAGTTCTTTGCACCCGCCAAT
>JAQIWH010007332.1:0-11597 GCA_034695005.1 Cryptops parisi
CTACTTCCGTCAGTGAGCTACTTCCGTCAGTGAGCTACTTCCGTCTATGACAGATCTAGACAATTATATTAAGTAATGTGAATTAAATGAAATTTCTAATGCAAAAATAAAAAATTGTTAAGTATTCAAATAAATAATATTCCTTGTGACTGGACATCAAAAATAACACAATAACTACACTATTTAAAGAGGTTGTAAATTATAACGCAAAATTTGTTATTAAATTTATCCCCAAAAATGTGCTTTTATACACTTAATATTAGCTTCACTTGTGAGAGTTTGTGAGTGACCTGGGAATTGAACGTACACTGCCATCCACAACCGTTTATGAGAATATACTGTGTATAGTCCAATATAAGCTACCAAAAAACGCATAAAACGAGAACCGCATAAGTCCTTTGCATAAATAAAAAAAAACCAACATAAGTCCAATGTAAAAAAAAATCGAATATATTAATAAATAAATCGAAAATTGCAGAAGTTAAAAATCGAATTACTGTACTCAAAACTTGCATAAATCAAATATCGAATTACTCAATGAGCGCATAAATCGAAACATGCAAAAATCAAAAATGGATTCTTTGCATTATGTATGTACACACAGTATATCTGTAAAGAGTATGTTTAAAAAGCATTTTCAATGTACTTGTTTTCCACTTAATTCACATATACTGTGAACATTAAAATGCATCTCGTCATTTTTGATGGGTTTAATAACCATAAAATGATTACCGGTACTTCTTTTGAAAACACGCAAAAAAAACAAACAAAAACATAAAAAAAGTGAAAAACACGAACAGTTGTCTAATAAAATTTTATTAGCTTAACATTAAAAACTATTGACATTGAAACTATTACCATTTCATAAACAACATAAACGAGTCAGTACGGAAAGAAATTGAATATCACAATTTTGGTTATCTAAGAAATGACGTAAGTCTCTTAGATATTGATGTGTGACGTATTTCATGAGATAATATTTTTTATATATTTGTACTGTATTGGTTTTCATTTAGGACAATCCTTGATATTGATGCAGCAAGGTGCCCTTTTGCACACAACGCCCGATTGGGGACATTCAATCACCGATATTTTCCCACTTGGACACTACGTGTACATTAGTATAAAACAATAAACCATTAGATCATTTTGTAAATTCAAAATTAAAAAAAAAAAATATTCATGTGAAACTAAGGCTGCAATAATTAATAAATATATAGAGATACAGCGGTGAATTAAAATTTGGATAGAAACATAAAACGAGATTACCTCTCGGTTAAGTGGAGTTGTCATAACCCCAACTGAAACACAGAATATTTATAAAATAAACGATTAGTTATGAGTCACTTATAATTATTCATACTGTACATCTAGATACAGTATTTAATGACAATCAGTTTCACTAATTAATGATTACCAGTTGGCACAGCTGCACTTTCTGTCGACACGGTCAAAAACAGCAACACAAAAAATGATAAACAAATTATCTTCATTTTTATACTTCTTAAAATAAAGGTCTATGAAGTATATAAAAAATTTTTTTTCAAATTCAAAAAGCTTTGTCCAACCATTTAAATATTTACCTGCGACTACTATTTCACTAGAAAATGCCAGATGTGAGTAATAATGATGACAACGTCATAAAAAACTTCTCATTTGGAATAAAATATCATATTTAATAAATTTCCTGGCTGCTTTGAAAAGAGTACAATTTCCTGTATAGTTTACCACATCAGGAAATGTGAATATATTTACCAATAAACACACAGCTAAGTATTTTCTTCGACGCTGGCTTTCTCCTATTGTTTATCAAGTGGTTCTATCTTTAAATAAAAAAACTTTTTACAAATAAAGGGCTTTGGGCAATATAATGATAAGCCACGTTTTAAAAATAATTGTTCAGGAGAGCCGTTTTTCTGGTCCATACAGTAGCGTACTGAGCAGCAAGGTGATTCTCTATATTATGCTGCTATTTTCTGGAAAATCCAGGAAATGTATTCCTGGATTCTCAGACACACTTCTAAAGTTATACTGACACACTTCTGGATTTATTGACACTTCTGTACAGTACTATTTCTAGTAACAAGCTAGAAACAGTACTGGGGAACAGTCTGATGTGAAAATGTAATTTTTGGAAAAATTGTGGCTGATCATTATATTGCACAAAGCCCTTCAAATCGATCGAGTAGATTCTCATTACAATTATAAATTTCCTTATCCTTTCAAATTTAATATGGATTTCTGTAGTGTAACATGTGAACATTTTAGCAAGCTAACATTCAACTTTACGATACATATTTCATTATTAATTTGAATATTATAATAAACTAATTTAAAAATGATCTAACTTGCATTAAACATAATATTGAAAAACAAGTCGATTATCATTATGCTGTATAGCAAGGTTTCATTAATCTATAATAATCATAGTGTACTCTAATCACCAAAGTGCAATAATTTGTTGCTAGATGGCAGCTAAGAATAATCTATTAAATTTTCTAATAAGGCATTATAGTAGTCTATCTTTTTTATACTAGATTAATAAACATCTATCGTTTTTTAAATTTTTTTATTCAGTCAACACCTGCCACATATGCTACAATGTACTATTGTATTTGACAATTAGAAATAAAAAAGTCCGTAATAATAATAATAAAATAATTTGTCAAATATGTTGTAAATTATCTTCAATATTGTTGTATTTATTAACAGAATAATTTGAATATCAACAACAATAAATAAAGTAGGTCAAAGAGTTAACAGATATAATGTGAAAATTTACAACATATAACAATCATTAGCATTTCACAAACAATATAAAACAAACTCTAAAATAAAGTACCAGTATTTCAATAGTTGTCTCATCCTTTCATACGAAATGACAAAAAACATGAGTGAAATGGTGTTAGTAAAAAAATAGCATGTACAGGGTAGACCGAAAAAACTGTCACCAATATTCAAAGAAAGGTTTCTCGTGAACCGCTTAAGTTACACGAAACCTAAAAACTATTACATGAAAGCCCAATTCAACATTTTTCCAGTGATATATAACTCTTTGCTATGGTTTTTGTAGTTTGTCCGCAATGGCCGCGTGAAAACAAATTACCCTATAAATAAGTTGTGAAATGATTTTACAAATACAAAGTGCAGTGCATAACTGTTCAATGGAAAAATAAACAACGAGTACTAAAAGAAGGGTGGGAGGGTCAAGTTTGTGATACGATTATCATCTGGCTTCACTGATGCAGATTTACAGACCGAATCCAGAAAATCTACTGTTGCAATACGCATCGTGAAAGCTCACTTATGACAAAAGACGGCACAAGCACTTAATTTTACAACTTTTTTGAAAATATATTTTTTATTGCGATTATTGCCAAAAAACTATGCAAACCAAAGCATAAAATTATATATCTTTAAAAAAAATATTAAATTGAGCTTTTATGTTGTAATTTTAGATTTTGTCTAGCATAAATGGTTCATGAGAAATGGTCATTTGAAATTTTATGAGTTTTTTTGGCTCACCCAGTATAATTTATTTGCAGCCACATAATCAACGCAAATATTAGTTTACAAAAACCTAAGTCCATGAAAAAAATTAGAAAGCGAGTTACACAACAGGTTAATTTGTCGTCTACAAAAAAAAAGCGATCAAAATTTCAAATATACAGTATAAATATTATTTGGCCTCTATTCGTTTTGTTTTTCTCAAAAAAAAAAGTAGATGAAATCTAGTCTGACCACCCTTTATATTTTCAGCATCCGTTTACTATAAACAAAATAAAATTTTAACAAAATTGACCAACTACTCGTAACTAAATTTCAATCCGCCCTGTAGCAGACGACAGCACTGGATTGAAGCTGGCCGTCGAGGCGCGAAAATTTGAACATGCAAAATTTTGAAAAACCGCGACTAAATTAAGCCAAAAACGAATTTAGACTTTTTATTGCCTCTTATTTTATTGTTTCATGTTTAATGAAAATAATTTTATTTTATTACAGGATTACTGAACATAGTTTAATGCAAAGTTGTTAATACTCCAGAAAAGTAGCCTATGCGTTAACTACAAATAATATTATTTTTATTATTATTTTTCAATTTCGTAATTTTTTTCTCGTTGTTTTATCGTCTGCATTATTTCACTTTCTTCAATTATTTTTTATTAAATATTCAATGAAAAAGCCAAAATTTATTTAATAAAAAATATATATATATTGTAAAACATCTGACACTTTATGATTTATGGCTATAAAAAATATTAAAATTTTTTAAAATATTGTTTAAAAGTAAAATGACACACATACGATTTTAATGCGAGAAATTAATGACTTTGCGGTTTATTAATTTTTAAGAATTTTTAAACTTAATACCGCCCTAAGAAAATATGTTGGGTGGACTTGAACTTCCACAGTTCCTTTACTGATGCAATTAGGTATAAATACAAGAAAATGTTCAATGAATAATCATTCGTTTTCTTGAAAACAACACAAAAAGCAGTTTAATAGCAGCCATCACCTTGGTCCTGTAACGTGTAGAAACAATCATGATTCGTCAAGTAAGTTGTTTGTAAATTGTAGTACCTAGCTACTTACTACAATTTATTACTATTCAGTGACTGTCAGAATTTAAGACAATTATGCTTCTTTAGGGTTTGCTTTTATTAGCCATCGTCTGTTTGGTTGTAGCTGATCACTATGGACACGATGATCACCACCATGATGATCATTACGACCATCACGTAAGAGATCACTGATTACAACCTAAAACCTAACTGATTACAAGCGCATGGATGCGATGAGATACAATTTTCCGTTTTTTAGAACATCAATTATAAATTCAAATACGACGTGGATGATCACAAGACCTACAATCATCAAAGTCGTTTCGAGAAAAAAGAAGGCAAGAATGTGTACGGATCGTACACTTTGGTGGAACCAGATGGAAGCAAACGTATCGTTAAGTACACTGCTGACAAGGATGGATTCCATCCCTACGTCGATCATGAAGGCGGTTACAACCACGATTACCATCACCAGTATCATGGCCATGGATACCATTAAAAAATTTTGCCAACTTCCGTGCCAAAATGTAGTAGTGTGAGAGCAACACAATAAATACCATTTAATAACAGCTTGATTTTTAGTGTTAAAAATAATTACGAATAAGCTGACTACGGCATTTACGGTATGTGCAATGTGTAAAAAAAACCTTAACTTGACTCCTCAAATTACATTTCGAATTTAATTTTTAAAACTCTTTTAAATAAAACTTCAATTTTTAGTGATATCGGTACAGTTAATCTTGAACGTTAGTGAATTTCACTATTAGCGGATTGTACACCAACGTGCAAAATTTCAGATGTTCATGTTAACAAAATTTGTCGCTAGAGTGTAGCTGAGTATGCAATTCATATTTCTATACACACAGTATAATAATATGGTTGATAATGACACAGCTGATAATAATAATAAACAGTATTTCAAAATATAGTGATTGACATGATATAATTAACGTAATTGCCAATAATAAATATGATCCTGTCAATGACAGTAAATACAACAAAATATGCCTCTCTTATAAATGATTTATTACATCGATACGTACTTGTTCGTATACCAAATCATGGTTTAAAGATACAGGTCCATCATTTATTATCCAAAATTCTGAAAACCGAACTATATTTCGTGAAGGTCGTACATACACCAAGGTCCCTCAAGCAAAGCTGTAATGTGTCTTCTTATTCACTCTATGGATACTTGGAGAGCGTAGATTTCAATCAGTGTAATACAATTAAAGATCCGTTAAGTAGTTACGTTATGAGTGACCGTTAAGTAGTTACGTTATGGTGAATGTTTGTGTCACGGAGTTATGAATCACCCTGTATTGTTAAGAAAAGTATGCAAACACAGCACGGTACGGTAAAAAAAATAACAATCATTACTGTTATTTTTCAACACCTATTTTGTGTCTAGTTTCAAAAATATCGGATAAGAAATTGTGAACCTGTAATACGAATCAAGTATTTGAAAACATATTATTGAATGCTCCATCCAATAACACAATTTCACCCACACAAATTAATGAATAATAAGTTTTTGTCAAGTTGTCATCAGACTTACTGTTACCAGAAATCCTTATTTAATCATTCGTACCATACGGATTTCAAAACGAGAACTAAATATTCAGAAGCATAAATCATTATTCATTATATGGAATATGGATAAATTTCCTGGAAGATACAACGATCTTCAGAGGGACAATTTCCTGCAATTAGTACAAACCTTCCTGTCCTACATTTCTGTCGAACAAACTGCGTCATGTATTTAACGCAACAAAAACAAAATGCGTCGTCCATAAAGTTAATATAAAACAATATACAGTGATAACAAAAAAACAGATTTAAATACTACACCATAGATATTGAATATTTATTACGGTACAATCATAGATTTTTGTTTTCCCATAGAGTTCACATGCGATTTTAATGATAACAAAAATACAACTAACGCCCCAAAATTGTTTTTTTCAACCATGACGGACAAGTATCGATTCTAATACAGCAAGGTGATGTTATGCAGCGAACCAACGATTCTGGGCAGTGTGACACCAACATATGACCAGGCGGACACTATTCAAGACGAACAAATATAATTATTCACTTATAATGTATTGCTTTTTAAAGTTCTAATATTCGATGCTCTTAATACGTATTATACAAATGTGACTTAACTACACAGTTCAAAAAAACAGATTCAAATTTAAACCTATTTTCTTTGACACATAGACGTTATAGTTGAAACGATCTCTGTTTCAAACTTGAAAATCTTAAATATTCGTTCGCCTAAGAAGCTTTGGTGTTGATTGTTAATTTTTATTAGCAGCAACAAAATATACCACTAATGTCAAGTTTTTAACACTATGGCCCGAATAGTTTCACATGATGATACAGTAATAGCAATTTAAAAGTTTAATTAAAAATAGAATATACTTTAAATAAATAAAGTTGACATATCTATACGTCAAACAAATTAAAATTAGAAACAAAAGATTACCTTATTCCAATTGTTCGCTGGAGTTGAGTCTAAAATAACCAAAATTTTATTTTTTTTAACCAAATTACTGTAAATTAAAAGTTGTAATTAAGACGACAAATACCTGCTATCGGGACATCTGAAGCTCCAACTGACACAATTATCAACAGCAGCAAAAAAGCAGGAAAATAAACAGTCTTCATTTTGAAACACGGAACTTTTTTTTACTAAGAAGCCGCTTGTGACGCTTGGGGGTTCCAGCTTCGTTTGGATGAAACATGCAGAAACGTATCAATTTTATGATATATGATAAGTGTTATATTTTTTGACTAATTTAAACTGTTATCTATAATCATCAATTTAAGTTAGCTAAAAACAACAACAACCATGCCTAACCACTAGCGCCACAAATGGCTTCTCAGTTAAAAATGACGTATTTAAAAAACTATTTTTGTTTTGTTCCTATATAATCTGAGACTTAAAAAACGAATACTACTACTCACCAAAACGATATACCAGTAGAAAGAAGAAAAGTATCTGTTTCTACTATTAATACGATATTCAATAATACATTTAGTTGTGTCAGGACTCGATGGTGTGTGACACCTGGTGAATGTATTTCAAAATAAATTACACGAAATCGAGATAAAATATCATTAGCTAGAAGAACAGTCAAGGGAAATCCTGGTACTAAAAATTCATTCCTGTTGTGAAATATTTTTATCTATAAATAATAAGAAATATAGTTTACACCATCAAATCACTGTTCCCAATAAAAACTGTTTTTGCATCATATTGGTTCTGAAAATAAAACTGTAATCTCTATGCATGTAACCATCGACAATACTGTATAATAAACCACTTGCTTCACATAATTTAAAAAAAAAGAAGATAGTGTAGGTGAAAAATTAATGGCTGTAAAGTACTGTTAGGTATAATGTAACTCAAACCACAGGTGGGCACAGTTAATCGTTAATCCGTTAACCATAACATTGTCTTAGAAGATTACTTTTTTATTATTAGAGTTAAAAAAACAAATAATAAGGAAGTACCTTCTATAGTAATGTTATGGTTAACGGATTAACGATTAACTGCTCAGCTATAAGTCAAACTTTGATTAAAAGAATTCTTCGGAAGCGAGAAGCTCGGAGTTTCTTAATTTTGAGAATTCTAAAACCAATATACCCAACAAAAACAAGTAGAAAAAACAAGCTTTGTTAGTAATTACTGTTAATGACTGTCATGACAAAAACCATTTTGTCATGACAAAATGTCACTGTTCCTCAAAATGTCACTGTTCCTCAAAATGTCACTGTTCCTCATCCCAAAATCGCTTTCCACTAAATACTTTTAAAAAGTAGAACAATTTACCTGGGAGAATTAGAAAGATGACTATCTTTCCTACTCATGCATCTAAAAAACCTTTTAAAAATGTTGATGCAACTCTTTTTGCACAAATTAATCATTGTTTTTAATAGCTGTTTCGTCATTTTTTAATATGTTCTGTCCCTTTTGTTTGTTTTTTGGGTTGTAGGTGTTTCTGGTCCCTTGGACTGTTTGACTTGAAATAAATAAATAAATAAATAAATAAATAAACAACCCTGGAATCTGTTTTAAAAAATAAAACATTATTAAAATGCAAGTGAACAAACTGAAACATAATTCTGACAAACTTGAAAAAAAGACCACAGTAAAAAAACAATGTTATCTATCCAATTAACTGTAAAGATTGTGACCAATTTTATATTGGCCAAACTAAAAGTTAAAACTAAGATCAATGAACATAAACGCAATATTAAAAGTAAAAATGCCAACAACGCTATCAACATCCACATCAAAATCCTTCACATTGAAAGACTTCAGTTCTCATTAAAACCCTTGTTTGCAATCAACATCAACCAATACAAAACTATCGACACCAACAACTTCATAGTTATCTCCGACATCAGAAAACCCACTATGAACGAATACAACAACACAAGCCCAGAAGCCAAATAATGAACCATTCTACACCCAAACCACAAAGTCCCAGGAACAACAAGAAAACTTTTACTTCAGTATTTTCCGTAATGAAATGTGCCCTTTAGAAGCCGAATAAAATAAGATACAGTACAATGTAACCGAAATTTCGTTTTCATTAACAATTCTTA
This sequence comes from Cryptops parisi, assembly GCA_034695005.1. NCBI lineage: Eukaryota > Metazoa > Arthropoda > Chilopoda > Scolopendromorpha > Cryptopidae > Cryptops > Cryptops parisi. Next base: position 9,183 of record JAQIWH010007332.1, read on the forward strand.
ATTAAATGAAAATTTTAATCACAACAGTAAATTAAAGTCTCCATTTTGGAAACAAAAACACTTAATTTTCTTAGCACAAATTTAGCACAATTTTATTGCTCTTTGAAATGTACAAAAGAATCGAGCACTGTAGTAGTAGTTTCAATTTTTCTGGCCAAAATCAACAGAAAAATAACTACTCTCAGTAGCGTAGCTTATATAGGGGAGTAACCATTCTCCCTGGGCATAATCTTAAAAAAAAATGGCTTGTTTGTTGGTCGTGGTTTTATTTACGTGGCCTTGGAAGTAGATTGTTTAGTCTCCATACCAAAAACTATTGTATTTTCTGCTTTCACATTCTTAAAAAAATATAAATTCCGATTGTTCCACGTATATTTGTCGCATTTGCGAACGTTTAACATTGAACGTACAATGTTAAATATTTACACAAACAATTAAAATTTAAATGTGGTTTTTGTTGTTACATTTTAACCTTTGGTGTTTACAAAAATTCAAAAAAGTTGAATGTTAAATTTTGACAAATATCATTTTGACAATTGTTAAACCGTGTAAAAGTGTTAAACCGTAGTGAACTTGAACTCTCACTTTTTACATTTTCTGAGTTAATACATGAAATGAGGCTATTTAAGTCATAGTTTAGACATAGGACGACTGGACCGATTAGAGAAAGAGTTACACGGCACTGTGAACCAATCGGAATAGCATGACATAGCATAACCCCATAACCAACCATACGTAAAATCACATTTTTCTCAAATTGAAGTAGTTTTGACTTGATAATTTACAGTTCGGTATGATTTTTAAAAACAATATGCATAAAATTTAAGTGGTGAGGTGGTCTTTCAAAATTTCGTTCAAGACAATAATTTAAAAACTCAAATGTGGCACAATATCTGTTGAGAAAGCAGTCGATTGACATACATGTATTAAAGTGAAATTAGTGTGGTAAGTGTACAAAATTAGTGTGATCAAGAGGTGGAGGTCAAAAATCTGATAATTTTTATATTCGTTTGCCACACAATTACATTCTATTAATAAAAAATGCCGATTTTGGGTGAAATGAAATGTAATACACGTTAACTTGTATTTGGGGGAACAACCCCAAAGAGGAAATACCCCATTAATAGTAAATTCAAAAAAACATTATTCCTATTTTTGGGCAAACGTTGTATTCATTTACGTTCTTTTATTGTGACATTGTATCTCATTTATTGTAGCATTGTGTGGAAACGTTTTATCCTTGTGTGATTTTCAACATCCTTTGGGATGTTGTGGTCTTAATAAATAACAATATCATTATACAGTGGAATCTTGTTATTATGATCAATTTGGGACTTGTGTTTTTTGATTCTAATAACCGGCTGATAACAAAAAACAGTGGATAAAAATACATTAACCAGTATATTAAAATACATTAAACAACGTTTTAGGACCGACTGATTATGATAACAATAGCCGATTGATAACATTACCCATGATTATAATAACCTGATTACACTGTAACACTGGTTATTTTATCATTATTTATCTCCGTTTATGTTTGATGTTTGTGATTTTAAAATTAAAAGAAACGCTAGCTACATGATGAATATTCAGTACACGGTGATACAAAATTCTCTGTGTATACAAGAAATTGAATATTAATCTTTTTTGAATCATCAAAAACAATAAATTTTGAAACGGAATTATATGTGTACTGTATAACCAAAGTTGATTCTCATTGGAGTATATTCAAGTTGACATTAGATCGACTATTTACCAGGGATGTCGACCATTTAGTCTTTCTAAACATCTAGACGTATAGTATATCATCATTTGGTTTTCATAATGAAAATTGACTATTGTATTATCCATAGAAATAAATGTTGTTTTTTAATACTGTAAAGACCACATTTTGTGTAACCAAAACGATAAATTTTAAAAAAATTTTTTGTTGTAATTTATATTTTAGATCATTCATGGCTTACATCTTATCGACGAAACTGTGCTATGGAACGAAAGCTCTAACACTGTACCGGTATATCAAAAAACAAACAACTTAAAAATTATAAAACAAAAATAAACTAAAATGCAAACAATTATAAATCATTCATATTTATTACAATCATCGATTTTCAATTTTCACAATTGATACTATTTGATTTCAGTAATCTTCGTTACGTTCGTCTCGGATGTTTACAGGCAGAAATCGGCATACAACAAGGTGAGGCATAGCAGAGCATGCGGGAAACTAGGCAGCCGGACATGTACATTTGTCTATAGCCACACTGTTTCAGAGAAATAAAAACAAATAGCCATTTAATTATCATCTATAGTTTTCTTAAGTTATAATATTGAGTGCTTTTAATATTCTATATGATTATCTCAAACTCACAAAATAATCCAATATTACGGTAGTATAAACTTGATAAATAT
>JAQIWH010007333.1:0-11595 GCA_034695005.1 Cryptops parisi
ATAGATATTTGGCGGTCCAAGTTTCGCCCTTCTGCGGTCCGGATACGGACCGCGGTCCGCCTGTTGCCGACCCCTGGTTTACAATGATCTGTTGTTTTTTTGTTCTTTATGCCTTGCTATTCAAATGGAATAAAAGGGAATAATTTTATTATACAACTTGAACATTGTTGTTACAACTAAGTAAAAGTGACTATGTATACTTACCAAATGAATAGAATATCATGTTTTTCTCATTAGTCAGCGAACCGGGAAAAGGAGGGGAGGGGTTGGCAAAAAACCAACGGCCGTTAATTGCACGGGTGACCCAATGTGCTGGTATGGTAATTAAAGAAATTGAGTACATAAAACATTTTAGCCGATTCCAAAGATGACAAAACGTTCACTGAGCCTGTCTATAATAGAACGAAATTGGGGGTAACCACCCTAACTAACGTCTGGTCCTGTAACCAGCCAATAGGATCATTGAGAAGCCAGTTTATTACATGGCAAGCACTATGCTAACTTCCCGCAGAGGAACCAAGCGTGCCCTGGACACAGACACGAATTCGAGCACCAACCACCTCTATTCTTCTGGCATGGACAATGATCTGCCCACCGTTAGTCAGTTTTCCAAACCCGCTTGTCACACCCCAGTGGAAAAAACCAAAAAAATAAAAAAAGTCAAATCCTTGTTTTCAGGGTCTGATTCCACTTCTCTTCCACTATCTCAGGTTTCTCCTTCAGTGGACTTGTAATGGTCTCTACACTCATATTCCTGAACTCGTATCCTTCTTTCTGTCATCAATCCATGTTGCGTTTACCCCCAGGTAAACCAATTTCCAACCTGTCGACTCCTTCCTCCTGCTTAACTACCATTTCTTCCATCAAGACATCCCTGAACTCGCTGCAACCTCCATTACTCTCTCCACCCAGCTGCAGACTGTTGCAGTTACCTGCTACCTTCTCTACTGGGTCAAGCTGTGCTCTTTGTATTTCCCTTCTAACAACCATTCCCTTTGCTGCAAACTTGTAGATGTAACAAAGGAGTTAAGTTTGAATGTTGTTGAAGAAAGGATTCTGCTGTTGCTGCAATAACTGTTAAATGTGAGTGAAAAGATATTGGCATTATACAATTGATTAATTGTACAACAATTTGTATACATACGACGTTGTTATCAGTTTATAAACAAAGTTAATTCAATTCAACATGCTTCGTCCTGAATCCATTTAAGCAAGAATCATTCTCAAGCTTCGTCTACACTCTACACACTCTTGACGACTATTCTATTGACTTGACTCCACGGCAAACTTGTCGAACTTCTCAGTACGACAAAGAATGGTAGCAGTTAGCGCATTAACGTCCAAAGGATAATCGTCAAAAACATAGAAAAAAAAGCAAGAGAAAAAAGAAGTGGAAGCCAAGCAGTCATACTGAAGAAGAAGCAAGAGAAGATAGAAAAGAAGGCCAAGCAGACCAAAAAGAAGAAAGAAGAAGAAGCAAGAGAAGCAAGAAGAGGTGGTCAAGCAGTAAAAGAATCAGTCAACAGTTAAAGCAAGAGAAAATGGAAGCTAAAAATGGTAACTACATAATTCAGTGGACAGAGAATAATTACTATCTCTGGAAGCTGCGGACTGAAGCGTTATTAAAAGAAAAAAACTTGTGGAATGAAGCAATAAAGAAAGATGAACCTGAGAAAGGTGGAGGTTCACAAACAACAGAAGATATAGAAAAACTCAAGGTATAGAAAGGGTGGAACAAGGCCAATTTCAAAGCTAATGGGGTATTGGTAAGGACTTCATCGACGATGCAAGTCATAAAATATGGTTACATTCGGAACGCTAAATAGTTATGGAAGAAAGTAGAAAAGAACATGGCGTCACAATCAAGACAGCAGAGAATCGAGAAGAACTGTAAAACTGCCCCGCATCCACGCTTTCTCTAACGCTTTCATTATAATATTAATCGTAAAATGAAATTGTTTGGCAGGCTGTGCTCGCCGAATGAAACGATTCTTGCTCTGGCTTCGCTATAAACTCCTTTTTACCACAAAATTACATATATTACAGTACAGTGAACAAAATCTTGAAATTTGAATCCATTGCTGACAAAGCTAAAGGTAGCGCAATTTCCCGTTGCGGGACAGTTTTACAGTTCATCCGAGAATCAATGCCAATTATGCTTTAACTGATATGAAAATGAAGAATCAAGAAGGAATCAATGATTACCTGAACTGGGTGATTAGTCTACGGAACATGTGTGCAGAATTGGGCAAGAAGGTAAATGGTGAAGAAGTCGTTTATTACGCTTTGAGAGGACTTGGAAGGAAGTACAGATACAGCGTACAGGTGATAAAAGCTCAAATAGAGAACATGACAATTGAGAAGATGAGGAAGATTTTGGTTGATGATGAGAAGATGTGGAATGGCAACAAGCGTTGGGAAAAGTAAGTAAAATTTGCATTTTCGAAAGAAGATAAAAGACAGTATGGACGAGAAAACCAAAGGTGCAATTTTTGCAAAAAAGTAGGACATATAGAGAAGTTTTGCAGAAATAAAACAATGTAGATATTGTCGAAAAATGGGCCACGCGGAGTAGAACTGCTGGATAAAAGCCAGAGAAGAGAAGAACAAGAAAGAAACTCAACAGTCAAGAGAACAGAATCGAGCGAAAAAAAAGAATGGACCATGATGATACAAGAGCATAAAAACAAGAAGAAAAGGATGTGAAGAAGTCGTGAGAGAAGAGAAGAATGCTGTGAGAGAAGAATATGACATGAATGGACAAAAGATTTGAGTACTAGACTCAGGAGCGACTTCGCATATGTCATACAATGAAACTTTATTCATCAAAATGGAAGTATACGATTCTGAAGTACAGACTGCAAGCAAAAATGAAGTTATAAAAGTCAATGGCAAAGAAACGGGTGGAGATTTGCAGACCGGGAACGGAAGATGTGGTGAAACTTTCAGAAGTATTATTTGTACCAGACTTGAAAAGTAATATCATGTCAGTCACTAAAATAACTAAAACGTTACTTACCGTACGTTCTAACCTCAGTAACCTAACGATGCAATGCATTTTGCACTGATAACCACCATGCTTATCAGCATGGTTCGTTGTAACAAATTGTACACAAACTTCTAGAATAAAAGTCCTACATCAGAGTGAATTACATTAGTTTTAACATCCAGTTAGAAAACAAGCATTCCAAGAATCTTTTGCTCGATATAGTTAGTCTCCACTTGATCCTCACCCTTCTAAATCATGGAACCCACTAAAATTACATACATTCCACGAAAAATCATAGATGTGACAACAGTTTCAAACGAAATAATATTAGTCCTGCCAAAAGAGTTAGTATGGGACGTCAAATTCTTGAAAGCTTTGGTGGCAACCCAAATTTGGGAAAAGAATAAACTGAGGCGGAATGAATCCTGGCCATCCAATATGCCATGCTCTATGGTCAATACTAACTCGGTTAGTTGCAGTAAACCAAATGAGGCAACCAGTAGAACACTTTACCGGGCAAAAAACAAAACAACTTTTACAATTTGAAAAGCTGATGGACCAAGCAAAAATAAGACACCGTGGAAATGTTGGCCAAGAAGAAAATGTTAAAACAGGAAAATCAGTTGAGAAAAAATGTTTGCAAAAAGAGCGATTGTTGGAACAAGAGAAAAAGCTGACCAATGAAAAAATGGCTGAAATGAGAAGACTTTTAAAATTAAAAATATCCATTAGTCGAAACTCCAGTTACTATCTGGATGGCTATGCCTTGCTACTTGTCAAAAGTCATTGATGACGAATTGCTAGGAACCCGTTTTTGGCACAACTGCTTCGTGTCTACCTAAACGCAGGGAATGAATGCGGAAGAATTAAAAAGGTTTAGTTTGTCTGGTTCAAGTATTGGGGGAAGAGTAAAAAAATAAAAGAACAAGAAGCAAGGATGAAAAGGCAAATGAAACAGCCTATAGCAGAACATTCTTCTGGTTCCATCAACCATCTGAACATTGTCAGTCCAGTTAGGGCCCTGATGCTTCAGCCCAAAAATGTCATCCGCCTGGCAAAAATATTCACTCTAAGCTTCCTGTAATTCGGGAAATTGCGAAGTGAATGATTGAGTATGTGACAGCTAAACTTGGTTGTTAAGTATCTCGGACGGTTCAAGTGCTCGAATAGCGTAGTGTGAATAAGTTGTGGTGAATAAGGGGGTTAATGTGGGTTCTTCCTTGTGGTGATCCTGGGGTGCAGCAAGTTCCACATTTCTAGTTGGACTGTGCTGTATGCTGAACGTCCACAGAATTTCGGGCCAAGCTTTAAATAAAATCTTTCTTTAAATTGTTTTTATTTTTTTACAAGGCTTTGTTGTTTTCAAAGACAAATAATTATAAATTATAAATTAATTATTTAATTATAAATTTGCTTTAATTATAAATTTTAATTAAACTTTAATAAGCATTGCTGCAGGAACTTCCATTCTGTACTTGTCCAGCAAGGTCTCTTACATTTATTGGTAGGCCTTGCTGTATGCTAAATACCCACTGGATATTGAGATAAACTTTCAATAAAACCCTTTATTTTTAAATCATTGTTATTTTTTCTCTAAGCGCATATGTTAACTAGTTCAATAACCTCACTTCGCTTATTGAACCATAAGACTATTCAATTTCACACACGGTATCACTGTGTGAGAGTCCAGCTTATACCCTTGTTGTGTAGGTGATGAAAAGATGAAAGGGTCTGTATTGACGTAGTTTTGATCAACTCTTTATGCTGCTGTAACAATTATACTGTATATCGAAATAAGAAAATGTAACCCTCACTCCCAGTAACGGCATTTATCCCCACAGTAATTAACAAGTCACGTGATGAATAAAAGAGGAGACATAAACGTTTTTGACTTCTTTTTGAACTTTCAGTAAAGAAACAGTGGTAACGAACCAGAGAATCAGGTGTCAATCGATCGAGTAAAATATTAAGCAGAAATCGAATATTAGAAATTGTAATTCATATTGAACATTGTTATAAAGGTATTTGAAAGTTAGCTAGCTTCAAGTTAATATATCAATCGTCATTGTTAATTTTGGCTGTTATGATATGAGAGTAGTGTACGTGACCAAAGGTCTAGATGTTTAGTAATTCAACAGCCCTGATAGCCCCACCATGAGAACACTACAGAAACGGCTTTTATTCTAATTGTAAGTGTGATATACAAACGTTACTTTAAGTCTCAAAGATCTACTGGTTTAAGTTTACCTCATGTTGTATAATACACGACATCATTTTGTGGTGCATGAATGCTTGTCAGTTTCATTTAGATATGAACAGATGCATTTGGTATCTGTGTAGGCCTACATGATTAAATATTTTGCAATGATTTTTATCAATAAAATAATTTAATGATTTTTTTATTGTATTTTCAAACACAAGTACAATACAGTCGAACCTCGTTGAACCGCCACTTTTGGTTCTGGAAAAAAGTGTGGCAATGAGGGATGGTGGCGGTTTAAAGGGGCTGAGCTAAACTTTTATGCTCATATTTGAGTGATTTTTTTTTTGCTAAAAATGTCTCTGCAATGCATAGTTTGTGAAGTTATATTTTATGAAGAAGATATGATACAATATACAGTATCAGGAAGAGATTTTTTCAATCCAATTACCCCCTCCCCCCTCCATTTCTGATTATGATTATCCTCTAGTGTCAACTATGGCATCTCGGCTAATTTTCTTGACTCGAAAAATGTTCTACTAAAGATTGTTGACATGCCGTAGGATTTTGGTTTTCGAATTTTTCTGACTTTCCCGTTTGACCTTTCCTCATTTAGGCGGTTTAAACGAATGACTTTCCATACAAAGAATATTTTTGTATGGAATATTTTTGTGGTGTTTTATGGCGGGAATTTAACATGTAAAGTATGGGAGGAAGATTTGTTCTATGTTTGTGTGGTGCACTTTCGTGGCGAAAAGCTCATGAGGCGGTTTATAAGGGAGCGGTTTAACGAGGTTCGACTGTACTTTAATCTATAGAATTACAATGATTCTTTTTAATGTTTTGTGTTCATTGTGATCTTTTTTCTCTTACCAAAATAGACGATATAGAATCACTAGGTATGTAAATGTACCGTAATGCAGAATAGTAAGTAATTTCAGAGGTTAACTGAATCACCACTAATAGCCTATATATGACAGTAGTGCACTCGTATTACACGAAACAAATATTTTTTAAGTGTTAATCAATTTGTAATAAATATTTTCAGTCCGGAACAACGAACTCATTCAGATTGTTTTTTTTAGGATGTGAAATGTGCCATTGCATTTAAAAATACGAGTTTTTTACAATAGTTTTTTTTCACTTGGAAATTAAAAACTTTACAATTTGATCATTCACAAGTTTCACAACAACCATTAAAAGTTCATTAAATTGTCAGAACTCCTTTGAAAGGGGAAGATGAGTGAAAGAAAGGATCTTATTTCGGTGGCTGTTGGTACCCAAGAATCCGAGAAAGCATGCGGTCGATTTCCACCTTGTTCACCAGTTAATCGAAGCTTCTTGGTTCTTGCCTCACTCTTTATTGACGTAATAATAAGGTCAAAGAAGAAGACAGCAGCTGCTAGAAGCTCAAGTACCCCAACAACAGCTTGAAGAAGCCACCACTCTCCTAACATGCTTCTTGCAGAAGCCATTCTCCAACTCCCACTACGTAAAGTCACACAAACGAGTGAATGCGTTGGGTTAACTTGGGAGTTCAATGAAAATACTTCTAAAAACCTCCGAACGCTTATTTGAAGTTATCTGACAAAGCAGGTTAATTTGCACACTTCATGTCAATTATCAATTATATAAGACATTAGTTTTCTTCTATTAAGTATTAAGTTCACTTTTTATGTCTTGAACTCCATGAAAACTCGTACATTTCACTAGTTTCAGTTTATTTATCAAAGTTTGCTAAATTATAAAATAAAATTTTATTTTTTTTTCTTTATTCATTATACTGTACAAAGATGTTTTTAATTTGAACTGAATCAATGAAGTTTGCCAATCGTTAATTTTCTAACAAGTTTCGGTTGCCAATTTAGAAAACTGTTTTATGTTTTATTGACTCAAGATTATATGTAGGGATCTACCATTAGTACCAGTAGCTCAAAAATATAGTACAAACTTAGTATTAAACAACAACTGTAATTGTAATTAAGTTAAGACAATTAAGTAGGCCTAGCTTAATCTACTTGGGGTACTTGAAATCCAACTGGGAGATAGAATCTACAGTACTTTTCAATAACATTTTTTCTACTAGTTTGTTAAATACGAATATTAACCTTTCCAAGTGGTAATATTAATATACAAAATAGCTGAATCTTTCATTTTCACAAATTTAATGATGTTATGAAATATTTTTGTTTTTTAAATTCATTTTACAATGTTTGTAACTTTTTTTACGTTGATCTTGTTGTTACGGTATTTCAAAATTGCAGTTGCCAAGGATGAGGCCCAGTGATTTGTAACATGTTCAGTTTTATAAGTTTTTATAAAATAAATGGCAAAGATAACAAACAAAAAAATAAATACCTTTATTCAAAAAATGAGTTTCTAGATATTCGATATCCCAGAAAGCTGAAATTTGAAACGTAGACACAGTTCTCGTGACATTTTATTCTATTCAATTTTGACAAATCGATGTCGTGTCAATGTCGCGTTCATGTCAATGTTGCGTAATATTAAATGTCACGAGCATGAAGAGTTTCCTACGTAGAGAGCTGCTGAATGCTGACGCCAACAATCATATCTTTCAATTTTATCATTGTTAAGCCAAAGTAAGCATTGTCATAAACATACATGCGTATATCTGTATATTACATCGTTAGTATATTATACCTGTATATTATAGTTTATTGTCGATATAGTTTAATAGTTTATATATAGTTTACAACATACCCTTCCTTTATCTTAGCAATCATTCACTGACACCTAAATTCATCAACACCTAACAACTCAACATTTATACAAATACAAAAATTTGTACAATTACACATACAATTACACAAACCAACAAAAATATATTTCCACGTGTTTGTGTCAAATAGTGTTCTGTACTTTTAAAATTTGGTTTGAAAACAAAAGCACAATATTAAAGTTAAAATGTTGTATTAAACATGAAGTATTTTTCTATTACTCGGTTTTTAACTACAAATAAACGCACGCAATGTATAACATACTTTACAATTCAGTTTCTCGCTTTCACCAATACACTTGATGAACATTGACGAATAGAGGATGATAATCATTTTAACGCTATAATTTGGTATTGGATCGATGGGTGAGACGAAAAATAAAGCCTTTGGATTTTTTTTATTCATAACAGAAAATCTATCTTAATTTTTATTGTTTAAATCCTTTAAGTTTAATGCTATTTGGTCTTGAAAACATATATTAATTGGGAAATAAATTTTCAGCATGGCGATTTCGCTATAAATTTATTTCTACTCACCTTAACCAATAATGTGGATTGAGTTAATTAAGTTTCGTTTGTAAAAAGAAAATGTTACGAAATGAGGAAAAGAGGAAATCAAAAATTTTCTTGTTCAGCAAATGGTGATCAAGGTAATTACTGGCTTTCACTTAGCACCTGGAACGTGATTAAACGCAACCAGTGGCACTTCAAACTACTTGTGAGCTTATTTCTCCATTAGCACGCGATTGTCATCCTCATCACACGGATGAAAAAACATGAATGAAAATTACGTGGGTGGCGATTACACCTTGTCTCCGACAAAAGAGGTGGATTCTGCACAACTCGGTTCTTCTCATCCACCATCAATAAGAAGTAGACGGTAATGCTCGGTGCGTGACGGTGCGTGTTAATAATAATTCTCTGGGATCCCCATAAAGGGGAGAGGGGACGCTGGAAAGTGGCACCACCCACACACCATTACTCCTATTATTTTTTCTTCACTCGAGGGGATGCAAATTTAATGGGAAAAACATGATAATTAATCTACCTGGAAATTCTCATGGTCGCAGTGCCCACGGTATGCGAGCCATAAAAAGCATTCTGTATGAACTGATGATGCATTAAACTGCATGTGGGATACTTATGCAGTTAATGCGCTACTGTAATGAAAGCATTTTTTATTTGATTATTTGCATGAAATATTAATAATTTTATTTTTCATGGAGCTTATCATCGCATTAGTAGGATTAAAAGAAGAAAGAAAGAGGAAGTGACTTTTGTCAAGTTCATTGTAAACAAAGAGAAGGAAACCGGAAAAATTCAGTGAAAATGATTTATTTTTATCAACGTTATTTGTGCAGTCTGTTCCATGTTATTCCGAGAAATGGCTTTCATCGTGCAGTATGATTTGAATTTTATCTGACAGATAACTCAACCCCCTAGATATGTATAACACAATTGTTTCCAGATACCTACAACTCTATCTCTTTGAGATTGACCTTATAGTGTGGCTTTCTAGATTTACACAATCAAGTCAATTTGAATACAAAGTCACGGGAGTTAGGCAGAACGGATAGACGTCAACACAGGAGGAAACCCTCACTATCTACTACTCATTTCACCCCTACATAACCATAACAACAAGTGTCCACAATGAGCGTAAATAAAATTATAACAATTAGGGGAAGGTGGGGGCAAAATTATAACACTTAATATTAATTCTAAGAGTAGTATTGTTTGAAAAACCTTGAAAATAAGTTAAGCCACACTGAATGATATCCTCTTCTACACGATATACAGGGTGAGGCAGCTAAGTTTTTACAAATGACGCGAGAACCATTGGTGGTATGAAAATTATGATTGAACTATTTTATACATACAGTGGACCCTAGAGATCCGAACACAATCTGTTCCAGGCACGGTTCGGTTCACGAATTTGTTCGGATTTGAGTTAAATTTCCCATAAGAAATAATGTAAATTAAATTGATTTGTCTCAGACATCCCAAAATTTACTCAATATAAAACATTTCAAGTAAGTACGTATTTCAATATCATATTGATAAATAATGATAAAACAAGTACAGTATTTTTAATTTCAAGTTGAATGTTTGCGCATTTATAATAGTATATACATAAAAAATATCGTTTATTAAAAATAGTAGGAGGAACTTTACTGTCCAATAGAAGGTGAATTGAATTACCTTTCTCCCATCTGTAATCCACTAGTTGAGGGTTGTTGTTTATTAACATTACGACAAATTCAGTTTTTTTTGGAGAGAAACCTGTCTTGTTTCGGTTGTTTTTGTCTATTTTTTAAAGGGACCACCTGAATTTTTGATCGGATTTGGAGTTTTTGTTCGTATTTCAAACTCAAATTTTTCTCAAATGTTCGTTCGGATCTCGAGTTTTCCGTAAGTCGAACCATTCAGATCTCGAGCGTCCACTGTATCAGGGTGATGGGCTATCAAATGAAGTTACCGGACGTGACTTGGAATTTCATTTTCAAAGTTATCCGATTCTAAACTTTTTAATGTACATTCCAGACCCTACATGTGATGTAGAAACATGAAGTTATTCACTAAATGATGTCAATGCAGAAAATAGATCGAAAATCGACACATTGGAACGGAAGTTTTGAACGATTCAAGAACGGCAAATTAGTGAAGCTAACGGGGGGGGGGGGAAGTTGGCATGGCATGATTTTTGTAACTGCCCCTGGGTTGGATTTGCTGACGTGCCGTTCTGGAATCGTTTGTAACTTTCGTTTCAAGTGTGTAATTAATTTTTTAATCAGTTCAATGGTTTACTAGATTATCTTCACTTCATTCACCTTAAGAATTGGAACACACACATACAAATATTTCCTATTGGGCTATTGGTCATAAGGACAATTGGTCATATGGGCTTTTGGTCATAGGGTTATTGGTCATAGGACTATTGGTCACATACTATTGGTCATAGGACTATTGGTCACATACTATTGGTCATACAATTTTTTGGTCATAAGGACTATTGGTCATAGACTACTGTAAGTACTATTCTAAATTTAATTTCAAGTTTGAATAATACACGTTTTTATTTAACTGCAATGAAATGAAGCATTCTATTATGAATATATTAAGGTTGGTTAAATTATTGTTTTAAAGTTATCATTTTAAAAGTTTACTAAAAAACGTACTCATCATAAATTAGTTTACCCTGAGTAAGTAATGCTTCTAATAGACTAATTCAATTATGCAATAGTTGGATTTTTTTCACGGACACACGTAGGTAAATTTATGTTTCTCGTGCATTGTTTATATGTTGCATTATTTATGTGTTTTTTAAGTATAGTAATCATTCTAACACGTTTAGGCTTATTTTAAATTTACCTACGTGTTTCCATGAAAGAATCCAAATATTGCATTCAAATATTGAATAATCGAATTAGTCCATTAAAAGCATGAATGGATTACTTACTCGTCTTAGTACGAACGAGTACGTTTTTAAATTAGTACTAACTTTTTATATTTAATAATTTACAATTTTTAATATATCCATTCATTTAATTAAATGTTTCATTTCATTGCAGTTAAATGAAAAAAAAACCGGTTATATTCGGTCAAATTTGAAATAAAACTTATATGACATTTGAAACTTACAAAACATTGTATGACCAATAGTCC
>JAQIWH010007334.1:0-11592 GCA_034695005.1 Cryptops parisi
ATATGCAGATACATACATACACACACAAACATTTTTTTACGTGCGTAAATTAGTGTTCAAAAATGTCGTATAACGTACTTTAATGGTACTTTTGGGGAAAAATGATTTTGTTTTAAATTTGTCTTTGTTTTCGTTGATTTTGTGGTCTATAGTTAGTTATTTAGGTTTTAGAGGCGCGCCTTGTGGTATATATCAGGCATCCTAGTTTAAAAACAAGTAAACGTATTTTACGATTTATTTTCGATTTCTGCAAATTTAAATTCGATGTATGTGATTTCCTACCAGAGAAATTCTCTCAAATGCTCGTTATACTCGAGAAAAGTTCTCTTTATGTACGATTTTGACGTACAGATGACTGATCGAGAAATTTTTTTGTCATTTTATTTATAGGAATTTCGATATACATATTTGAAAATTTCGATTTATGCGAGGTTTGCACATAATGCAATTATGTGTCATATAATTGCATTTTACGTAATTTAATTTTGCACATAATGTGATTTTCTGTTTTGTTGTTTCACTGCTCACTTTGAATTGTACTTTTAATAAACAATGATGATTAATACTAAATAAATTTTTGCATAAATTGAGGATTTCCTATGTATCGTATAAAAAAGTTTCTCATCTCGTATAACATTACTAATATGCGATTTTTGGGTAACACAAACATAACAAATAGCAATTGATTTGTTTCGTTATGTCCCTTCATGAATGCTTTTCGTTTGGTTTTGATTCTAAAATGTCTTCTTTGTTTAGGCTTTAAAACTTTTCTTTGTCGGCTAGTTAATGACAGCTGGTAATTAATTTTGATTGTTAATTCAATGATAGCTTCTTTTCAAACGCTTTCAAATAATAAAAAACTCTTTTAATTTGATTACTATCTTTAATCTCTGAAATTGTAAAATTGAATTACACGATATTATTATTATTATTATTAAATATTAAGCACATTAAAGTGGAAATGTTTTTTAATAACTAAATTTGAAGTTAAACTAACAAGTTGCCTTACAGGCTAACCGATATACAGGATGATTAGAATAATTATTCCTAATTATCCGAGGTGATAGAAAGAATGTAATGAAAAACTGTTTAGTAATGAACTGCAGTCCGGAAATAATTTCGTAACGTGATAAACAACCTTTCTTATGGACGAGAAACGTTTGGTATCACGAGATAGTTGTCAAAGTTTTGGTATCATGCAACTTCTGTGCAAAATTTTGATACGAGATTTTTGTTCAAAATTTTGGTATTATGCGATTTGTTTTGTGCAAAAATATTTTTGTGCAAAAGTGTATGCAATTTGTGTGCAATATTTTGATATTATGCGATTTTTGTGTAAATTTTCGGTATCATGCGGCGGAATCACATAATAGAGAAAATTTCTCGTCTTTAACGAGAATGTGAGAAACTTTGTTTTCATCCATTATTAAAATTGCATAAATGTAACTCACATAAATCGAGAACTTTAATTTCATTTAGGTTTCATTGGGCGTGTTGATAAGAAGATTCACTTGTATTGTCAGTAATTATAGTAACTTTCGTCAACAAATTTCAACTTTTATGTTAAAATAAAACATAAAAGACATACAGTACCGGTACATTGTTTGTTTTGTAACCTCATAAAAGGAAAAACATATAATTTCATATAACATTATCTTAGTATGAATACATGGTAGTATTTCTAGATAAAATCAAATCTCGGACAGTCGACGTTCACTGTACTTTCGATTAATCAGTCCACGTTGACTGTTGTTGTATTCGTTTATATTTTATTTAACTTTTATTATACTGAATGACAGAGTGCTCTTAAACTATATATAATATCTATTTTTATTTTCCTTTTTTCTTTGTTGTTTACTTCCGCCATCAGACATACTGCTCGATCAGATGTGCAGGTTTGCTAATCAATTAGCTAATACAAATACTACAACTGTCGATATTTTTTAAACTCCAATTCTTCTTGACAAAAGTTTTATTTTTATCTCGTTAAGGTATTATTTTGTGTACTTTGCTTGATGCTCTTTGGCTCGCCATCACCATCATCATCATCATCGACCCGTAGCAGCAATTCATTATTCAACGCGTCATTCGCGGTTTTCTCATTGTTTCCTCTGGTCGTCCGGGGCAATTGCATTAATTATAATAATATACGGAACACGGGGTCACGTGGGTCGTCATCGGCCCGTGAGCGAGTCCAGCTGAACGCTAAGATAGTGCTCCCTAGTACAGTGTGCGAGTTAGTGGTGGGGGGAGGGGGCAATGGCCAATCGCATTAAAGGGGTCGAATGGAGGCCAAAGTGAGGAAATCCTAGTAGCTTTTAAAAGCACCGTGTAGTAGTTTTAAAGGGTCATCATAACGACGCCAATGAGTTTTACATCAATTTTTTTACTTTTATATTCCATTTAGTTTTCATCTCTTCTTGTTCGGGTTTGTAGATTAATGTTGCGTTTCAGTTCTTGGAAAACTTCGAAATCCTAGCTTGATTTTTCAGCCACCACCGCGATGAAAATATTTATGAAGTTTTGAAATTCATGAGGTAGAGGATGAAAGGGGATGTTTCTTTTTTAAAAATCATTTGTGTACATGTATATGGTTTTAAATAATCATGAAATGTAATTTTTATTCCGGTGAGTAATGAAAATTATGACGGTAAAAATCATGAGTATGGTAAAACTATCTTTGTAAGCCAAACGGGGTGGTTTGTTTTAACTTACAGTTTGACGATTCCGATCAACACATCTCCTTGTGGGCCTGTTTTGTACTAAAATGTAATACTTAAGTATGTAATACGGATTTTTTTAAAAAATATTTATTGTAATGTGAGCACTTTTCAACAATTACGTGAATTTTATTTGGATGTTATTAATAATAATAATGATCCAGTTCTGTGGTTGAAAGCTTTGTGTTGTAGCATCCTGTCACTAAATGGAGTTGGTGGATGGTTGCACATTATGTTTACTTTCCATAATAACAGTATTCTTTCTTTACTATGGTATGGGCTAACTACTAGTACCGTAGTTTGTTTCAAAACGCTGTAGCTCTAAATCTATTATACTTAAGAGTTTAATATGTTTCATATATACTCTAAGAGTGTAAGGGGTGTACACTATTGTGTTGGTTTTTTAATATTTTGATTTTTTACTAATTATATAATTTGTTTTTCAAAAATTCAACACAGATGGCGCCACTAGTAACGCAATCTCGTGTTCAAATTGATTTTCACATAATCGTCGCTGTTTTTTTAAGTTATTCAAGTTAAGTTTTAACATTTTTTTTAGGTTTTGTAATTTATTTGTATGTGTCGAAGGGGTATTTTAAAAAGCACAGTTTATAGCTTATTAATTTTTGTATGGATATAAGATCTTAGATAATAAAGGATACACTACTAAGCATCGTCAATTTTCATCATAAACGTGTACTTGATATTATTTTGGATAATATCAAGCGTGTCGATGTGCCAGGACAGAGTTTTCTGTGTAAATACAAATGTAAGATCATATTCTTACATATTTCTCTTTTTATTCCCATTTTCCGTGTTTTCTCATTGGTTGTGCACAAAATGGGTGGTTTTTTAAATTGCGGAGCAATGAAAGTTTTGCTTGTTCCAGCATCTCGCTTCAAAAATCTTTGTATATTTTTTTTTAATAAAAATGCTTCGAAAATCAATAGCACCGAGCAACGAATATTTAGTGGCTTTACAATGACATTCGTCCCCGAAAATCGGGTCATAAATCTTTTCTTTTGAATTCTTAGATTGCCATTCCGCTTCTTGATTTTGCATAATGAAATCGTAAATCTTGGGCCGGTAATAAATCATGGGGTTACTACTGTTCCTAGTAGAGGAAATGAGGAATTAGTATAGTGGAAAGTTATTTTCCGTTTAAAAGAAAAACGCCCAGATATACAATACTAGTACTGGTGGCAATATTTCGCGTATTTTTGTTGGCTGCTGTTTTATATTGACATTGAAATTTGAAAACTTCCAGCTGAGTAATTAATATGTTGGAAACGCGAGCTTTGACATCTTTAATGGAGGTCCTGTTGACTCTCATTACAATGCCCCTTCCAAGCCAATTGTTCGAGTGGAACTAATGCTATTTCAATTAATCATAATCTTTTTCACTTTTTTTTAGTATGTGTGTGTATGGGAAAATTTATTTTAAAAAGTTTAATTTTTCTTTTGGTTTTTTAAAATTTTTTTATTGGACTTAGAAAGATTATTCATTTTTAACTTTAAAAGCTGAGAAAAATTGAGACTTAAAAGTTGGTGGAGCATTAATTTAATATTTAACTATAGAACTCATAAAAAGCATAATGTGTCAATTTAGTAGGTTCAATGATATACGCGAATAGTATTGGCTTTGTAATACACTGAAAACTAAAAACTCGATTAACCGAATCGCGATCATCTGAAATTCCGGTTTATTCGAATTAAATAAAATATGTTATTTTAATATAAAAATCGATACATTAGCGAAATCTATGACATTATTAATAGCTATGGATAATTTATCACTACAAGTCAATGCTGTACATTCATAGTGTTCCTTAAATATTCAAGTATTTTAAGTTTACAATGTTGTTGGCGTTTTTTAAATAGGCATCTATACAATAAATTTCATGATTGTCCAAATTTTCGGTTATACGAAACAGTTTTGGTCTTATCAAATTCGGATAATCATGTTTGTTTGTGTGGTTTTGTTTTATCCGTATAATTTATCATTAATTTTTAATTGTTGTAAACGTTTTTTTTCAGTTTATGACGTTCTTTTTCAGTTTTAATACTTTGCACTTTTGGTCGTTTATGACGTAAGAAGCTTTTTACACTTAATGTATTTTTAAGCATTATACATATGCAAATAGCAAATTTTCATGAATTGGTAAAACATTTCACTTGTGTGCCTCTGCAGTAAATCGTATAATAGAGAATATTTCTCGCATATGAATGATATAATGAGTCACTAGTTAATGATATCGCATATCAGAAACTCGCATTAATCGTAGACTATCTGTAAAATTTGCATATGAATATAGCTTATACACACATGTATTTTACACATGTGTACATGTATATAGTTTATAGTTTATATAGTTTATTATGTATGTACTACTTATATGAATTTTTATATGTAGGCTATATAAAAACCAATATCAGCGGTATATATTGTACATATGTACGACATATACCAATAACATATATGTAACGAAAAGGTTATGTTTACGTGATATGTGTACTTTATATTACACGTATAACGTTAACATAAACATAGGTACATGTTGCCATGTACATATATTTATATTATAAAATATCATGAGCCGAATATACTACTAACACCACTACCAAATAACACAGTTATTTATTAAAATAATTCGATTTACATTTTAATATATTTAAAAATAAAATTTTGTATTTGCAAAATACTACGAGCACTGCTTACTACATAACAGAGTTTTTTATTGAAATTACTAGATTTCAATTTTAGTATTATTTAATAGTAAAATTCATTTTTGTTTTTGTGACAAAAAATTGACAAGCTTGAGCGAGTAATTGTTAATGCTCGATCCGATACAATTTTTTGTAAAAATATTTTTTATACTAAAATGAAAAAAATGTTTATTTGCATTCATGCATAAAATGCTTACTCTGATAAGAAAAATAGATTCAGTAGCAGACTGCATTAACGTCGACAAGCGTTAAGAAAACAACTTTGGCACTTTCCATACAACGTTTGTCATTGGCAGTATTTCATAATGGCAGAAAAAAAAAGAAGTTGTAGAAGAAGAAAAAATGTGTATAATATTTGGGAAAAGGTGAAGATGAGGATGAATATGGGATAAAAAAATGTGGGGAGAAAGAAGAAGAAGAAGAAGAAAAAGGATGAAAAATAGTATCGAGCAAAAACGGCGTGTTAGGTAGGGGGAGCCAAAAAGTAGTGAACCGGGAACCGGACGCACAACAATAGGACAAAGTCACGCCTGGTGTTGAACAAAAAATACAAGAATATAATATTAAAAAAAAATAGTTATATTACCAACGACATGATTTTTAGGACTTGGCACTTCCCGAAGTGACGCGTAGGCATTTTTATTTTATTTCTGTCACAGTTTTATTTTTTTCGTTTTCAGAGGGTCATCAAAAGCACTTGAAAAAAGCTTATTTTTACTTTCATGGCTGTCGTTGCAGATTTTTTTTTCATATATATACTTTTTTTTTTATATAATATTATTTTCTAGATATTGAAAGAAGAAGAAGACATCTCGGTGAAAGTGACCGATCGTTGGGTGGTGGTGGGGATTTTGGTGAGGGTATAAAGGGGTAAAAGCTGGAAGGGATATAGGAAAGTGGCGTATAAGTGGGTCGTAAAGGACAGCCAAAGCGTCTCTGTTTGACCTATTATAATTTTATCGCTGTTGATATATAGGACTCTGGAGGAGCACGTGGACGAGATTCGAGCTGCTTTTGTCGAAAATAGAGAAAACTTGTTAGTAAAAGAGAGTTATATCAAGTTGATATGTCCTATTGTAAAAGCTGAGATAGGATCGGTAGATTTATTAAGAGACTATAACGTTTTGGATAACTATTACTATTAGTATTAGTAATTAAACTTTCGTTGTTATCGTATAGTATACTGGCGTTATCTGGAGTGTATATAATTTTTTCTACAAAAACATTATACATATTTACAGTTTAACCATTAAATTGTATATATTTTTGTTTTTTGGGACACCCTATAGATTTTGTATACAATAAAGAAAATTGCTTTCACCAGATTTTATTAAGCTTATGTATGTGATTAATTTAATTAGGAATTATGGTGTTTTTCGGATAGTTAATAAGATACATTTTTTAGCACGATCTCCTACCTTAAAACCACATAATAAAAATACGTGAAATAATTTACCTTATCGACTTGGCAGCGTAAAATCTGTCACATCGACGACGTTTCGTTGCCCACCTAGAGGTTTAATCAATCTATTAAATTCAAGAAGAAGAAAATGCAAAATAGGATAGAGAAAAAACAAACAAACTGTTTTTCCTTTTTTTCTTCGAGAAAGCTTTTTTTTTCTTTCCTGTATTCAATGTAATAACTTGATAAAGCCTCTAGGTGGAAGGCAAAACGTCGTTGATGTGAGAGATTTTTATGCTCAGATTCTATGTCGATTAGATAAATAATTCCTCAACTTAGTCTTCAAATTATGTATAATAGTGTTGTGATATTGGAAGACAAAACGTAAACTAATATTTGATTCGTTATAAAAAGATCATATAATATGTTTATAGTCTTTTCATATGATATTTTGTACTACGATAGCCTAAATATCAAATCACTGCAATCGTACATAAATTTTTGTCGTTTGGCTTGAACAAAATCGAAGAAATGGAAACATAACAATAACAACTTTTCTTCTTCCCCGCAGGAAAAGCAGAATAAAAAAATTTGAATAGACCAATTCACACGATTGAAATTGAAATTTTATTTATCGATAATAAAAATCGCGTTGAACGAGTTGTTGCCCTTTGCTTCTGACACTATATACATCAAGCGGAATCGGACTTGAAATTACTTTTCATGCTTATTTTTCCAAAAAGGAAATGATGCTCCGAAGAAACATGTTTTTTCTTTCTCTATACTATTTTTCGTTTTGTTAAAAAAAATCTTGAAAGAGAATAGGAAAAATGTTTTTTACATCAAGCGTGTAATGTAAATGGAATTTTCGGATGAAAAGCTGAAAAAACGGAAACTAAGCTTGATTTAGTTTAATATCCTATCCTTTTGATAGAACAATGAGATTAAAAAGTCACTTCTTTTTTTATGCGATTATTTTTCTTTATAGAAATAACGAATACGAGATGTCACCAAAATATTTCGAACTTTATTCGAGATTCATCAAAAAATAGAAAATTTGTTTGGATTTCAGTTGAGTCGTGTTTAATATGCTCATTGTTATGAAATCTTATTTTAATTTTAGTTTTCTAGCTCGTGCATGTGCGAATATATTGCTCTTTGCTGTTAACAATGTGTTACTGATTAATTATTGAAACACAAAAATGAGATGCTAGAATGTAAACCCTAACTAGAACAAACTCATGTTACCAGGCAATATGAGCTAAAACGTTTCTATCTTTGTTAATGGGCATACACCTAGTTTGGCATATTTTTCTCCATAGAAATGCATGGGCAAACTTCAAAAGTCTTGGGCGACCCCCAAATATTTTTTGATTATTATGATTTTTTGCATAGGTAGTTGTTTCCATAAATAGAACAAATTTAGGGGGTAGGACGGACAGATTTCCAACTTTTAATTTTTTAGGACCACCCTAATATGCATATTATTAATGACAACAAATTTTCTAAACAGCGTATGAATTTACCAATAATCAAGTTAGGAAGTGTCATTACTAACAAGATTATTAAAATGTATTACAATTTTCATTATAAATTGGATTAACTAATAAATGAGTTGAAAGATAATCAACGTGAAATGTATATTCTGTCGTTCTGCCTGTAACGCAAATCTTGCAATATCACGTGTATTTTTCGTGCAATAGTCATGGGTTTTCATCTGCATTTGAACAATGTTATGTGCATGATCACGTGCAATATCATCATCTAGGGCAATATAATCGCCTCACCTCGTGCAATACAATCTTTTCGTGTATTACAATCACAATCATCGCGTGCAATACTAGTGCAATACAATCATCTCGTGCAATACCCGTGCAATACAATCGTGTAATTCTCGTGCAATACAATTATCTCGTGGAATACAGTTAGCTTGTGCAATGTCAGTTTCAGTAAAATTATTTCGTGCAGTGTGCGTTTTCAGCCATTTTTTAAGCAATGGTCAGGTGCATGATTACGTGCCAACTTGATTTAAACAATGGTTACATGCTAATCTAAAGTTTTAAATATTCACGTGCAGGATCAAGTAAACTAGTATAGGATAAAGTTTTGAACAATCTTGGTTGTGTTGAACAACATTATTGAATTTTATTACAAGCAGGTACAACTTTCTTATGACGTCTTTTTTATGAAATATTGTTGTTGCTTTTATAAAAAAAAAATTAAATATGTTTAACATAGGAGTATAGAACTTGAAGTTTATTGAAAAAATTCTTAGCTGATGTTATTGTTTGAATTTTTCAACCGCTTTGAAAGTGCCTAGAAAGTATCGATCGTGGGTGTGTATATTTTTTTCTTGTGGATGCGTGGGTGGCATCGAGGGCGACGTTGGTCGTGGCTTTCTATATACTGTATGTATGTATATATAGGGTGTTGCATTGTAGGTCGTGTATGCCACCCACGCATGCACCCCTTCTCTCAACGTTCTACATGTGTCAGCCACGTGCAAGTCCCTTGAGCGACTTCTTTGTCATCTTCAAACTTTCCCATTTCTTCCCCCCTCGCGACTTTTATTTGTCCCTCTTTTCAATAAATCTGCACTTTAGCACTGTCAAAAGAAATTTAATGAACCCCGAAAAAGAGAAATCTGTTTCCAACAAACAACGACCTCATACAACACTTAAAGACACACAGCGACGACGCAGATGTTTGTATATACAGCGTGGTTATCAATACAAACATCCTTGGCCTAGACTAGATTTTATATGGAGACAAATCGATTTCAAATACATCGAATAACCTTTAAAAATGTTGGATTTAAGAGTAGTAAGCCTAGGCAGTCGACTTTTTAGAGAACTTGTTTTAAAAACAAGCTCATAGCTTGTTTGCATCGATTGGAATCAATATTAACATCACTACTTTTAAACCGATTGCACTATAAACTACATTGACGTGTACAGTATTGCCTCATCGAAATTTTTATTTTATTGATATTTTACACTATTGAAGTACTATTTATACTACTAACGTGTCGTACGATTACATATTATTGATCAATTACACTACAGTATGTACAAATGACGTTATTGAATATTGACGTACTGATGCCAATTACACTGTTAATATACAGTATAATATATAGATTCTTCGATCTATGCGAGATATTCAAATTCAATTTCCCTTTAATGCGATAAGTGAAACTCTGTCAGATGTCGTTATATGCAAGAAAGATTTGCTATTACGTGATTTTGTACAGTGATACACTCGTCAATATACAGTGATACACACGCAGGTTATTTTGAAAACCCGCTATTCTTTATTTTAATGTGTATGTACAAATTGTTTTTATATATGATGACCCTCAGATTTGACAATTCCAAGTCTGACAGTCATCATGTGCGAATTGTCAATAAATTTCAATCAACATTATTACACAGTTTACAGCATTATAACATTGCATCATTGACGTTTGTGACGTTATTCATTTGATTCAATTTATTTGACGCGTTCTGTTATTAGTCTTATTTCACAAGTACTGTACACTATTACACTGTTAGTTTTCTAATAAACTGTCTGTGGAGCTTTTCCATGTGTCACTATTGAAGTGAGTTTATCCGTTTAGTTGAAGTTGTTGACTGGGGTTGCATTCAGGTTTTTGAGATAATGAGTGAAGGGTGAAATAGCTTACATCTGGGAATGAGATAAAATAGAAAACAGGAATTGCAGATAATTGATTTTGTGGTTTTCATCTTTGTAGAAGATCCTCTTCTTCACAAAGAAAGTCTTTGTGATAAATTAAAAAAAGAAACATTTTCTTCATCCGGCGTAACTTCTTCCGGAATGGTCTCTCTCTTATCTTTTGGAGTTTTTTTCCCACCCACGTTGACAGTTGACCCCTTGACCCCCCATCAGGGTGGGATTTTCCCCTCACAAAAGAGGGGGATATTAAACGAACCGTGATTAGGTTCCCCTTCCCAACTACTAGTTGGACTTGATGGATAATTGGTGTTGAGAAGCGGGCCTTTCATTAGACAACTCGTTACAGTGGGTTATTATTTGCGCGATGCAATATGACGGAGAATTGATGTTGATTTCATATGAATGGTTTATAGCCAATACTACAGTAATATGAAAGATAGCAATAATAAATTAAGGTCTCAAAAATAGCTTATATATATATTAATGTTGACGTATTGGAGATGCTAGAGATAAACGTAATTTTTCAATACTGTTTTTAAAACTTGTGGACAAATGGCGCCACCAATAATCAAATTGTGTATAAATAACTTTTTCAAAGATGAGTGCATTTTCAAAACAGAAATCAAAATTCATGTGAAGTCATTGTATTATAATTTTAATAATAAATAAACGGCTTTTATTTTTTTGATAGATGATTTACCAACGATTTACCAAATCGTCTATCAAAACTCCCGTAGCAATCAACGAATTCCTACTTATGCTACTTATTACTACTTACTTAGTTATTTAACATTTTTACAGATTTAGTTTTTAGGTACGGTATTTCATTAAATACCGATAAAATACGGAATTTGTGAAATAGCGAAATTTGTCATTTCATTGTATATCCCATAATTGGCAATTTAACATGATGTCACTAGGTATCTCATGATATACATGTCAGCTGTCATCGTTCAAGTATACAAATTTCTTTGCAGTGTGAAACAACTTATAATCCACGTAAGAGAGTAGTGCGTGTGCACATATACATTTAAATGTGTGTTTAAA
>JAQIWH010007335.1:0-11591 GCA_034695005.1 Cryptops parisi
ACCTAGAAAACAAATTGCATATTGTCATGTCTACTGCATATTTTGAGCAGTTTTGTGACATTTTGCATGCATATTTTAATATTTTTAGTGCATATTTTCGTGTTTTCAGTGCATATTTTCATGTTTTTAGTGCATATTTTCATATTTTTAGTGCATATTTCAAAGGTTTTTAGTGCATATTTTTCATGTTTTTAACGCAATTTTTTAGACCCACCACCACCACGTTTCACGTTTGTTTATGACGGTTTTCACTAGTAGTGGTTCTCAAATATATTATAACATTAACCGGAACTTTTCTTGTGATTTCAGCTTATCGGGAATTTCCTCCAGACCTTTTTACCAAGCAACAGCGTGCACGGGGTGCAGTGATTCTCCATTTACTTGTTGGCACTTACATGTTTTATGCCCTCGCTGTGGTGTGTGATGGGTACTTCGTTAATGCCTTGGAAACTATATGTGAGGTAAGACCCATCTTCATGATTAAAGTGCATTTTGTTTTTCATTTTTGTTTTCTTCATTTGTTCTTTAAAAATAAAACAACAACAAAAAACACAATGTTGCTTGTTCGTAGTTTCATTGATTGGCTATACAATAGACATATAATAACCAATCAGTTTCATATATCGTATAGAGGAAAAAAGTACTGTTTTTCTGAAAAACTATGAAAAATTAATCGCAGAAGCGACATTGTTATCTTCGTTAATTGTAGTGCGGAAAATAAGAGGGTTTTCATGAGGTTCTCTTTCAAATAATGATGTCGGTATTTTTTTGTTTTATGTTATTTTTTGTTAAAGCTAATTAAACCTCTGGCTAACTTTTCATGTGTTAGATGAGGTCGCTAACATTTGCAAGCGCTGCAACAGCAATTATGCAATTAAGACAATAGAAAGAGAGATTTTCAGTCCAGCTTCTAGCATAAACTGGTCTGCTAATGCAACCCACTTGATGAAGGTTTTTCATTAATTAACTTGTTTTCATCACCAGTTTGAGGGGGGAGGGGTGTTAAAATAATAAAAATAAATTTTTATTAAAGCGGCAAAACTGTTTGAACTAGTTGTCTTATGCAGCTTGGTGATATTTATAATGTGATATTTGTAGGGCCTGACACGCAATTTTTGTGGCGGCAAGTGGAGCAATTCGTGGAGAACTGACGTTAGCTTCTTGCCAACAAGTTTCTATTGGTTGGGAAACAACATGACGTCACAGTTGTCCATAAATTGCTCTGCTTGCTATATCAAAAATTTGCTTGTGTCGGGAGGCTTTAATGATGCTTTCACGTAAGCTTATCAATTATGTATACAGTGTGGTACATTAACAGGAGTCTAAATTTTTCATTAGTGTTTTGAAAAATCACAATAGATTGTAGTGCTACCTACACTGGGTAACATTATGCTTTATCTGGGGTTTAAATAGGGTTTTTGAATACAAAGTCCAAAAATCTTTCATAATCCTTACCCCTATACACGAGGTTTTACATCAAAGCTATGGTAGATTATGAGGGATTTTTGGACTTTACTTTAAATTACAAATTGGCATTTAATACAATTAAGCTTATGTAACATTCATTTAGCAGACGATTGCTGTTACATGCATTAACTTATCGTTTGTATTACATTAATGTTAAAGAGGTACAAATATACTATCGGTTAAAATTAAACACTATATAAGCTAGAGTATATTATAGCTCAACCGTTGGATATTGATTATTATTACAGTGGAATTCGGTTATTATAATCACGGACAGTGTTATCAGTCGGCTATTGTTATATTACCGGTCTCAAGACACTATAACGTGTTTAATGTTTTATATTCATTGTTTAATGTTATCAGCCGGCTATTGTTATCACAAAGCACTGTCTCAAAGTGATAACCGGTTTCTACTGTATATGATTTTGATTTTATTGAGTGCATCCAATGGATAAAAAGACAAATCACAAAAGAAATTAACTACACACAAGCACCCGCCCGAAGGGTGTACAACAATAACGTAACACAGTAATTAGTAAAAGACAATAAAAAAAAATTGAGAGTACCACAATTGTTATACAAAATTATATTCAGAATGAATATAATGAATTATAGATAAGCTGAAATTATAATTTAATTAATAATGAAACTCGTTACCGTTAATGAAAATACAAATAAGTAATGACCCTATATCGAAAAGAATTTCAAACTAGGATTTAAAAGTTGTTTGATGTTTTAACATTATCTTGTTTGACATTGAAGAACCTTTTTCTTGTTAATGTACATAACATACTGTAATAGCTTTGTTTACTTCCATTCTCAAAGACCGCAATGCTCAAATCGGAACTCATTATTATTTTAACTCAATGTGACATCTCCATTTTAAATCTATACTACGATGTAGTTTTGCATGAAATTTGATTTATGTTGTTGTCATGCTCAGTAGATCGTTCATTTTGTTAGAAACTTTGCTTTAATCTAGCCTTTCAAGTCACACACCATTTAAAACTACACATGTTTCATTGTGTACCATATAATGTAAGCTAATACAATGTAAGCTAAGCTTTAAGTTGCATACATAAGAAAGACAAAGTTTTCATACAATTTCACGTTTCAAGGTTAAACAAAGTCGTTTGTGGTTTCTATTTTTTGTGTGTCTTATTGCATCTTGTAGTTGGATTTTGTATCAGATAAATTATCATACACTAGTTATCAGTATTTACACAAACATCGTTACGTCTGCTTTTGCTTTCATAATTGAAGAGCTTATTTTCAAAACGTCTTATCTCCATTTTAATCATCTCTGACAACTATCTGTGCATCGCTGATTCCAAATATGTTATTTTCAACACTCAAAACTTATTATTTCCCACTTTCTAAAACCACGTTTATATGCAAAGTCTATGGCCAAATGAATAAATAAAAATTTTAAAAAACTTGTTTCTTGAGAAATCGTGTTTTTGGATTAAGACGTTTTGAAAATAAGCTCTTCAATTGAAGGGCCTGGTGTAAGAGGGTGTTAAGTAACATTTTTGCAATTCGAGAAACCTTATAAATCACGCGTACATGTCTAAACTTGTATTGCTGTCTAGGTCTACTTCACACTTCTTGCCCTAACATCTTAGCACATATTGTTTTGTTTTTTTTTGCTCAAAATTGTGCGCCAGGAAAGTAGAATTGTACATAACACATTCGAAAATGCTTCTAGATCATTTTTAACAGAAATGTCTTAACGCCGTTTTTACATCCGGTCTTTCAATTGTTTTTGCAGTTTTTGGTTTTTAATGGAATAGCTACGTTTTTTGACCATGGTTAAATAAAATCAATAATTGTTGTTGTTATTTTTTGTCTTTAGAAAATAGGGCTTAGCGATGACGTCGCAGGCGCAACATTTATGGCCGCTGGAAGTTCAGCTCCAGAACTGTTTGCATCATTGTTGGGTGAGTAATGTTGTGTTTTTTTTTTTCAAGTAAGAACTTATCGTTAAAGATATCAGCCTTAAAAATTAAAATATTGGATATGTAAATCAGTATTTTTCATTTAGCGAAACCACCAATTTAAAGTCATCAAATTGAAGAGCTTATTTTCAAAACGCCTTATCTCCACTTTTGATCAGTTGAAAACCATCTGTGCATCGTTGATTCAAAATATTTGAATTTCAAGACTCAAAACTTATTATTTCCTACTGAGAAGCACTCTCGAAAACTACGTTTATATGCAAAGTTTACGGTCAAATTTTTTAAAAAAAAATGTTTTCTGAAAAATTGTATTTCATGGACTTAAAGACGTTTTGAAAATAAGCTCATCGATTAACTTCAAATTTCTGATGGAAATACTGAAAGTTTTAGTTTTCACTACTATGTGACAAGATGCTCGTTATATAGGAGGAAATTCTGCTTTTATACGATTCTGTGCAGCAGTGCACAAGTGGATGAACACTTCTTTCTGCACCTGTCTCTTTTTCTGCCACAATTTTGTGTACCCCCACAGTACGGTGCAAATGTTGGCCCTTATGTGTTGGAAGTGTTCGCTGTAGTTGCTCCATTTTTATGGGAAACTCGATAAATGTGATTTTTTATTTATGCAAGGTTTTCGCAGAACGCAAGCCCCGAATAAATCGAGAAGTGTACTTGTAACTTCCTAAAGTTTTCTGGTCAAATCAAAATGTCGTGCAGAATATTCTATAAAAAACATTGTTTATATTATGAATAACACTGTGTATTAAATAGCAGTGTAGAAAAAAAACATTGTATATTGTAGATTTATGTATTCAGATATTGTAGATTTCATTGTAGATTTATATTGCAGCTAAAATTATTCAGATTTAGCGCCTCTCAAAACCTATCTAAACATATCTTTAGCTGCACTAACTAAGATTGTACATAAGTTTTTGTATGTACATTTTATTTTTGCTGATGCTAGTCAAATTATTTGGTTGTCACTGATTATCATACAAGACTTCACTCGATACAAATATGGACAATAGGAATTTATTGCGAACGTATTGTATGGTTTATCTTCATTGGCAAAATGGTTTTTTTCGATATTTATTTGAACAAAAGTTTAGATGACGCTGTTCAACAGCAAGCAAGAATTCCAGACAGTTATTAAAATTCTTGATTGAAAATTATTTGCAACATGTCGTGTAACAACTTGTTTTCTAAGTCAGAAAATCAGGTGTAACATGAAAGGGTTGTAGAGGTAGCCAAACTTGATAAACCCCACAGCCTACAACAACCAAGATATCTTTCAAATCTTAACATTCAAAGTAGATTAACTTGTCCGTTTGTGAGTCTGTGGGTGAGTGAGCTGGGGATTGAACGTATCCTTCCTCTACAGGTGTTTATGATAATATACTGCATGATCCAATGTACCAATGATTGCATAAAGTGAGAATCGTATAAATAAAAAAACCACATTAAGTCCAATGTAACAAAATTCGCGTGAATCGCATCCAAGATTGCAGAACTCGAAAATAAAAATTTTCAAAATTCGCATAAATCGAACATCACGTTACTCAAAGATCACATTAATCTAAATTCCCATAAATCGAAACTTTTATAAATCGAATACCTGAAAGATCACATAAATTAAAATATTCGCATAAATTAAAACTACTATATAAAACGTATTCTTAGAAAGGATTTTTAATTTACTTGTTTTCTTATTTTCTTTTAATATCAACTGTGATGATAAAAGCATATTAAAGCTATTTTGTTTATGATACTACTTTCATTATTTTCAGTACGTACTTCATTAATTCATGTTCACTAATCGTTTTTTTCCTATGGAAAGAATATTTAATGAAAAAGTAAATAAATAAATAAATAAAATAAAGGTCGAAGAACCACATGGCTCGCGAGCCGCGGTTTGGCCACCCGTAGACTATAGCAAAATCTTCGAATTGGACTTACTAATAAGTTTTTATGGATTTTTGGGAGGTCATCCGATCCCAATTGTTTTTCATATAATTTCACCAATACCATAAACCAATTATCGTTATAAGCCTTGAATTGTAATTGGTGAGCAGCGTAATGCCACACACTGATTACTCTTCTAAGCTTGAAATATAAACCTACCCCCCCCCAAAGTATAGCACTTTATAATTAAAGCTTTCGGCAACGACAGTCAATGATCATAAAGAATGAGAGACCCTGGAGGTAATTGCGTAATGGACATTATCAAATGTCATTTTTTTGTCATTTTTAGGGGTTTTCGTTGCCAAAGGAGATGTTGGCACAGGAACAATTGTTGGTTCAGCTGTCTTTAATGTATTGTTTGTCATCGGGGCATGTGCGTTACTGGCTGGCCAGGTGAGTACATTCTTGTTATCTCACGTTTATCGTAATGTTCGTACAGTTGGCAGCGATGGAATTTCATTTCTTTTATAAAACTTATTTGATTACATTATTTTATTTTATTTTTTGGTTTTTGTCTCTAGCCAGTTCCACTGAGTTGGTGGCCCCTAATGCGGGATTCCTTTTTTTACGCGTTTACAGTGATCGTCCTCATTGGGGTAAGTTTGGTTTTTCCACTTCTTGCGGAATTTTTTCTTGTCTTGCGGAAGTTTTATTATTATTATTATTATTACTTGCACAATTGATTTTCTTAATTTATTTTATTTTATTGTTGTTATTATTACTAGTTTCGTTGTTTGATATTTTTTTCTATAGTTTTCATCGCACAATTAATTTCACGTTTTGTGCATGTATATGTGGAGCAGTTTTATTTTCCATTTTGTCTAAAACTATGAAAAGGCAAGAAAAAAAAATTTTTTTTCTCATTTTAAAACATGTTTTGTTTGCTTGTTTTCACACAGGGTGTTCTTAAAAGGTTTAAAATTTTAACCACGGATGCTACGATTTAAAACAAAGCAAACAATCCATATAAACATGAGTAATCCTATACTTTAGGTTGGTGGGCGGGAGTTTATGAAAAATAACGTTAAAATAAATGGAATATTTCAATGTTGTATTTTTTAATTAACCTTACCTGGTATCTGCACCCATAGACACTAGGTTAGGTTAGGTAAGAATAACATTAAAATAGTTCATTTATCTTAACGATATTTTTCCTGAACTCCCCCCACCAACATAAAGTAAAATAAAACATGGGTCTGGAAGTTCTCCCGAGATAATTACACAGGGTGTAGGTCACGTAAATGCATAAGTTTATTGTCTCATACATAGGCCTAGTGTCTCTCAAGCACTGCTTTATGTACAGTAGGTATGCAAATGAGTATGCATTTTCAGACCCATGTTTATATGGGCTTTGTGTTGATGCATAAGCATCTGTGGTTAAATTTGACTAGACCTCTCAGAAACACCCTGTATATGTGGGGTGAAGCGGCGAAGAGAAACAGCTAACGAGTTCATTAGTTAATGGGGGAGAAAACAATAAATGTTGACAAACAGCAAAAGGGTTTTAAACGATTGAGGCTCTTCCTTTTTATGGTCATGCAGATGTGTTTGTTTACTAGATGGAATAGCTTAGTGGTTTCTCTCGTGCTTCACTGAGTTAGAGAGTGCTTTTTTGTTTAGTAAATAATTATAATTAAAAGATAAGTCATACGTTAGCGTTGCATTCTTCTACCTAAAAAAGATGTTTTTATTATACTCTTCGTATTAACCTCACTTGTGAGTGAGTTTGTGAGTGAGCGAGCTGGCATTTGAACGTATACTACTGCCATCTATGAGAATATGCTGTATAGTCCAATATACCAAAAAAAAAAAACAAAAAAAAACAACAAAAAGCGGATAATTCCTTCTCGTAAATCAAAAACCGCGTAAGTCCAATTTTAAAAAACGTCGCATATACAGTATTAATAAATAAATCGAAAATTGCAGACATCAAAAATGGAATTACTCAAAACTCGCATAAATCAAATATTGAATCATTCAACGATCGCATGAATTTAAATTTGCATAAATCGAAATTCACATAAATCAAATTTCGCATAAATCGAAACGTGCAGAAATCAAAAATGAATTCTTTGCATTATGTATGTAAATACAGATACAGTATATTTATATATGACAGTTCAGTATATAAAGAATATGCTTAGAAAGCATTTTTAATGTACTTGTTTAAAATATCACACAGCTTGCAGTTTTTAAGACCACCTGATATCCGCAATTTTTGGTGTGGCAAGTGGAGCAATTCGTGGAAAGGTAACTTCAGTTTCTTGCCAACCAGTTTTCATTGGTTGGGCTTGGGCAAGAAACCAACGTGAGTTGTCTACAGATTGCTTGAATTGCCTAAACAAAAATTGCTTGTATCAGGTGGCCTTTAGACTTAACAGATGGAGTTGCAGAAGGGGTTTGTTTAACCTGCGTCTTATTTTAGCTGATTTCGACGCAATTGAGTCTTATGAAAGTCTGATTACTCAAATGGCTATTTGGAAGCGTTTGTTGATTATTTAAATCTTTGCTACATTCAATGATTGATAAACTACTTTAGTTAATCAAATTTTACTGTAATAACTCAAATGAAAATTTTATGTTGTTTGCATTAAGTATATGTGTTTACTGTAGGTTATTTCTAACATTTAGACGTCAGTGTTGAAAGTCTGTTGTAGGTTAAAAGGTGACGGGCGAGCAGCTCTGCGTTGTTTTTAAGTAGATGTGACACTAACGTGAGGTTATTATGCCTGGAATTATGAAATATCATATGATCATAAATGTGGAACTTTAGACAAAATTTCAATTACAGTAAATAAACTTAAATTAATGGTTAATTAATTTTCACACTAGGTGATGGCCGATGGCGCTGTAGTGTGGTGGGAAGCTGTTATGATGCTTTGCTTGTACGGCGTTTACATAGCGCTTATGAAGTAAGTCACCACAAGTTAAACAAAAAATACTTGTATATACTCTAGTATATATTTTTATCACTTTCCCGCCTTTTTTACAAATTACTCTATTATTTTTTTTGTTATTGATTTGTGATGACATTAGATGTCATGTGCTGACGTAATGTAATCTGTTTCAAGTAACTTCACAGGTTGACAATCTCCAATCCGAAATCATTGAGATGACCTTAACTATTCTGGATTAATGATTTTTCCGGATTCGAATTTTAAAAAAATAAACGAAAACAAAACACGTGTTTCTTGCGCACTCGTTCACCAATCATTGTTCACCAAACATGTGCTTGGTCGCTGAGTTGCCATTTTGGAAAATGACTGACTGCAGCGCCACTGTGGCTCTGACACGCAAAACAAGATTTTCACATAAACTTTGAATTTCTACTTCTGTTCCACCAAGAATCAAATTTACATAACCTGATACGATAAAATAATGAAGTTTCCAAATGGTTAGATCTCATTGTGATTAGATCTCATTAGATCTCATTCCTTGTAAATACGTCGACAAGGTACCTCTAATACCCGTGATAAACATCATTTGCCCTACCATTAAAGTATCTGAAAAGCAACTGAAATTGGATAATTAAAGACATTTTTTTATCTTTTCTCTTAAAGAAATTGCAAAACAACTAATTTTGCTAATGAAGCTACCAAAACACGTAAAATTAAGTCTCGTCTGACTTTCCGAAACTAATGTTTCCAAATTACTGATTTTCAGATATGGAGTTGTTGACTGGTACTAGGCTTATTGTTATTGTGTAATATCGAAACATTTTACAGTACAACTATTGTGTTTGTTTTTATGTGTTTTAAGATTACTTAGATTAAATATGTGCAGATATTTTTATTTAACCAATTTATTTTAACGGGTGTTTCGATCACAACTCAACCCCTACTATTATTTTATAACTTTCAAACTAATGAACGTAATTTGTAAAAATTTGACACAACAATACATTGGTGCACCAAAAACACGATGATTATATAGCAAATTCTTTTGTATTTGTGCTTTTGTATTACATAGCAAGTGTTGTAAGTTGTTGCCATTAGCAGCCAGACATGCCTGAACGATTGTATGAAATTAAGTCAAAGAAAACAAAGTCAAAAACAAGACAAAGACAAGTATAAAAATAACGTCAAATGAATAGTTTTACTTTTCATATATTTTGACGTCTTTTTTTTTTACTCATATTTCTTTGTTTTGTTTTTGACTTTATTTCCTACAATCGCCTGAACGTTCTTTGCCATGCTACACTATTTACCAACACATCGGGAGTAGCTGTCTCAATGTTCCGCCCGAACGTTTTCTTGCAGTTCCAGGAGTCCGTGGTTTCTTGCGTTACACTTTCCCTTTCAACATGGCTTCATTTTCAACACTTGTTATGAGATCATTAAGCTTCTCATACACCAAGGTACTTTGGTGTCAAATTTCCCTGAATTATGCTCATTAGTTTGGAAGTTATAAGGAAAAACTAGGGGTCGAAAGCGAGGGAAACACCTTGTGCTTACTTTTAATGTGAGCTTACATTTGAAGGACTGCTGGCAATATAATGATGAGCCACACGTTTTCCAAAAATAACATTTTTTTACATCACACTGTCTCTCGGTACTGTTTCTAGCTTGTCACTTTACCACTTCCTAGATTTTTCAGAAAATGATAGCATAATATAAAGAATCACCTTGTTGTTCAGCTGTGGAGTTTCTCACCAGAAGAACGGCTCTCCAGAGCAATTTCAAAACTAATGTGGCTTATCATTATATTGCCCAAATCTCCGAAATAAAAGTTGGCACAGTTTTCATTGCACTAACCAGCGTAATATCACTTTCTTATCAGATTTAATCAGAGAATAAAAAGTTGGTTGGTCGAGGCAACACCATTAAAATGTATGGATGAGATGACCGAGGCTTCTAGAGGGATACTTGAATCCGACATGACAGGAAAAGTTCATTCTTCCTATGGTAAGTTTTCCTACTTTTCGTTTTTACATAAAAGTTGTTTTATTGTCTTCAGGTGGTGTGATCGCTGAAGTCAGCATTTGACCACCTTTTCGTTTCATTAAGTTTTTCACCACGAACTTGGGTTGAAATTGATTTTTCAAAGATTCTTGAGCCCATTAACCTTTATAGCTTTATGCAAAATGAATTACGCACTTTATTATTCGGTAACGATCTTTGATGGGTTTAAAATGGGCTCTTCACTTTGGGAAGTAGACACCAATCACGATCGGGCGTTTCTGACTTTGTTAACGGTGTAAATTGAAAAGCATTTTATGCGGTTTATAGGATATCAATTTTGTAATGTTTAAGTTTTAGAGTTTTAACTTGATTTTATACTCTGTATATTAGCTTCACTCGTGAGTGAGCTAGGGATTGAACGTGAGAACGTAATTTGGCACTGTATAGTTTAATGAATCAAAAAACGCATAAAACGAAAACCGCACAAGTCTTTCGCATAAATCAAAAACTGTATGTAAAAAATCGCATATTATGCGATTTTATTTTTGATATAAATAAATAAATCAAAAATTGAAGAAATCAAAAATTGTTGTACTCAAAACTCGCATAAATCAAATGTTGAATTATTCAACGATGGCATTAATTTAAATTTGCATAGCTCCAATGTAAAATTGCATATTATGCGATTTTTTTTTATATACTGTATAAATAAATCGAAAATCGCAAAAATCAAAAACGGAATTACTCAAAACACGCAAAAATTGAATATGGAATTACTCAAAAGAAAGATCGCATGAATTTTAACTCGCATACATCGAAATATACTGAAATCAAATGGATTTTTTTGCATTATGAATGTAGTTACGTATAGTACCGTATATAAAGAGTACGCTTAAAAAGCATTTTTAATGTATTTGTTCAGAGTTGTATTAATTAGCAGTCGACTCTGGTATTTGCAGGGTTTCCGTAAGTACGTACTTAAGTACAAGTACAAGTACTTTCTGAATAGATACTTTAAAGTGCTTTAAAATACAAGTACCAAGTACGGCTCAATGAATGTACTTAAAGCCAAGTACCAAGTATACGGTACTTAAGTACAAGTACATTACCAAGTACATTACGTAGTTTTTGGGCATTTTTATGAAAAGCAAAATAGTGGATTAGTGGGGAGGGAGGGTAGCGGTTTAAAGAGGAATTTTTCTTTCAGACCCAAGTACTTATTAGGTACTTAAGTACAAGTACTGTAGTTTGTACTCAAATACAAGTACCAAGTACTACATAATTACAAAGTACTTAAATACAA
>JAQIWH010007336.1:0-11590 GCA_034695005.1 Cryptops parisi
GCAATCGGATCCTTGAAACTCGCAAAATTACGCGAGTTACGAGACTTTGAAATTCGGATGTTTCAAAAGTGTCATTTCTTAATGGGGATGTTTTAATGGGGACGTCCCCGATAAAGATTACCGGGGATGTTTTGGCGTATTCGATGCCCGTCTTCGGACAAGTCGACATCTGCTTCAGCGCCAACCTGAAACAGCCAACCGTCAGAGTGGAAGATGCGATAGATTACGACATGATCAACACGTTTTCCTATGGATTCACCGTGTGATTGGTCGTTTACGCTACAAGTAAGCGTATTGTCTGTCGAAATTTGTTTAGCACAGTATAAAACGATGTTTAGTTTTTGTTGAAATCGTGACGTTGGAATGCGTTTATTTAGCCGATAGGAAAAATTGCCTGAACAGATTTAACGGATTTCTTCACGGATTTCACGGACTCGTATCGATGTCTTCCGCAATCGTTAACATGCGACGGTGAAGAATGCAAAGACGAATTGCTAGAAGAATGTAAAGACAAACCAATCGTCAACACGGGTGCGTACGGTCTATAACAAAGGCTATGTATTTTTATTTTTGTTTTTATTATATACTACTAACATTGAGAAAGAGTGTTGCAAACTTTTGGAATGCTCTGCATTCTGACCTAAAAATGATTTAATCCTATCTAATAAAAGAGCACGACCTTACTCCTACTGCTACTTGAGGAGGAGTCACCAGTTATAGCCATTGGACAAGAAATATCACTTGGTTCTTTCTTTTGCACGTGGGCATAAAGAAAGAATTCTAGAACCTTCTAGAAACTTTCACTGTGTTTTTACTAGCGCCACCTCACCATATGTGAAAATGTCAAAACTCATACCGAAATCGATACTTCAACTGTGTACAAATATTGCGAAACAATATGAGTTAAATGAATAAATAACTTTTTTGTCATTTTTGACGGGCTATTTACTAATCATTAAAAATTAATTTAATCATATTTGAATTTGATACTCCCTCTATAACATTTATTTTTGTCTTCGAATTTCTTGAATTGTCGATGTTTGGCGTAAGAACCGTCAAATATTTTTTTAAAATTTGTTTTTTTCTAGAACCGGAAATTCCGCCGACTCAACTGAACGTGGTGCTTCTCCAAGCGTTTTTCCTGCTCTCGTTACTCACAATTTTCTGGTGTCGCGAAAAAGCCCCCACCGTCGTACGATTCGCTGTTCGGAGAGAGGACTGAAACGCAGACTGATAATACCGAAATCAGTTCTGTTTAAATCGTGTGTTTTTTTTAGGTTTCTGTGAATTGTTTGTTTTGTTGTGAATGAAATAATTTTTGTGTCCCACAAAGTTTTTTGCCGTACGACGACGACTCGTGTTTTAACGTTAACCATACAGCCAGCGTCTTATATTCGGAAAATTGACGAAGTTTGCTCTCCTTCGTTCTAGCTCTCCATGCAAATTCTGTAAAAAAACACCACATTTCGAAAATAACTCATCAGGAGGGGGAACTTTTTAATCTGAATGTCTTCTTTCAATATGAGAACCTAATTTGTTTAAATTTTGAATTCTGCACATTGAATAACATATTAAAGAAACAAACAAGGAGAAAAGAAAAAAACAAAAAACTCCTTATTTTAGTGATTAGTGCATATCAAATCCTCTAATTCATTGAAATCCCAAAATTCCTTAATGACATATCACCCTCTTCATCATCATGCTGCGTATTTTGAATTTGGTGCAGATGACCATTCATCAAAATCTTTCAAATGTGTCATTCAACACATTACTCTTCCATTACTAAATCATTAGATTCCAGATACCCTTATAACACTTTCCCTGTCTGGAGCAATTTGACTTTACGCATCAAAGAATTTTCACTCATGGATCAAGTGTTGCTGTTGATCCATCTGAACGATGGATCAACAGCGTAACAAATTAAAAGTCAGGTTTTTAAATACGCCAACTTCAATTAGTAATTGTTTACCACTTGTATTTATAGCGTTTATTTTGTTTTATTTTTTATCCCACTGCATTTTTACTTGTTTCCATATGACCCCATTGGGCCGAATAAAAAAAAATACAAGTACAGTAATAATATATTAATATTATATTAAATCCGCGGAGAACTTACTTTAAAGACTATATTATTAATGTATTATTATTATTTTATTTTTTTTAATTTAACAGTCCAGCAGGGACCAAAGCACAATGACAGGAAAACCCATCAAAAGTGGATTAAATACAGAATAACAAAGCAATAGTAAAACAATAAAATTGCATAGCAACACAGTAGCTACAATTTTATTTGATTGATATATGAACAATATATTGGAATTTTATCGTATGTGATCAACTTAAACTCTTTTTAATATATTTTATTAATTAATTTATTTTACTTTATAAATTTATTATACACATTTTAATTTTAAAGGGTTCATATTAAATTAACCGAATACGGTACTAATTTGGAAATAATAGCATATACTGTACATGTACAGTACATCAGCTGACAGCGCTTTAAAAGAACCGCCAATGTTTGCTTCATATGACGTCATTTGTGAAATGTAGATACAGCGTTTGTGATAACCTGGTGCAATGTTAAAAAACCAGTACAATTTTTTTTTTTAAAAAAAAGAAATTAAAATTTTCAGATATTGTATTCTGGTATGAACAGTAATACAGTATTAAAACTGAATATATAAAAAGATTTTAAACAAATAACTTCTCCTACCTTACTGATTGGGTGCAATGTTGATGAAAACCCAACCGTGGTCTCCAACGTTTCGCCTTCTGTGCTCAAATGCTTTTTAACTGGTTCACGGTTTATCAGCTTTGCTCCACGCCGCAGCCGGTTTTTAACGAAAACAGCCGTGGGTCATCTCCGAAGCATATAATTCTATTAATAATAATTCTATTAATAATACACTGTAATATCGATACTGAAACTAATAACTTTTCTTGAAAACTTTCGGCCTCACGATCGAAACGCTGCCGATACTATCGTTTGATACTATCGTTTGGTTTGTCGTTTCCTTTTACTTTAAAAAACATGGCTACGAAACGTGTTCGTCAAGTTGTGCACGCCAAGGATAAGTGGAAAAGCCTTGTTTTGGATGCAGCAGATGCATCCTACGAAGGTCTAGCTGGAATAGAGGAGTTAACTAACTATGAAATTGTGCAAACTGATCGGAAAAGATGTCGACGGGACGAAGAAAAACCATCATCGCCTGAACATGTGCTCACTTTTCTAGTTTGATTTTGTTTTGTTCCAATTATCCGTATACTGTATTTTTTTCCCAGTTAAATTTAAAAGGATTGTATAATTCAGTCCAAGTAAATGAAACTGTTTGTTTTATTCTTGTAGGGTTTCAAAACTACGGAGCAAGATCAGAATGAAGATGAAGGTAAGAGGATAAATGGTCATCATGGCTAAACATATTAATATATTTATTATCTTATTATTTATCCCGTCATATAATAATTGATAACGTGAAAATTAATATTGTGCTAAAATTATGGTAAACATGCAATTAGGATCTCAAATAATCGAAAGCGAAGGTTTATTAGATGGGTTTAAAGACCGGGTAAGATAAGAAGAAAAACAAAATCACATGAAACACATTTGAAATTGATTAATCTAACTTAATCCGGCCACTATACCCATTACATAACTGTTATATTACTACCCTGATGCCGTCTCTATCGGCATGTTTTCCGTGCCGCCATTTGTGGCCTTAAAGTGCATGTTTACCAACATGATTATTGTGGCATAAATAATCGTGTCCGAGATGATTTTGTAATTGTCATATTATATGTATGTAATATACTAGACAAAACAGGCTTTATGTAAGGGGTTAAATATCCATTAGAACCTGGTCTAGTATGAGGGTTAATTGCTTATTTTGCCATTTTAAACAACCTCATTAACCTGGTAACTATGGGTATAAATCCCAGTTTAGGTTAGTTAAAAATAATAAAAGTACGTAACACATCCAATGGCCGTAAGCATCAATGCCACCAGTAGCAATCTCAGTTAACGGAAAAGTATCAAAATGGGTTGTTGTATGTTAACTAATCTAAACTGGTATGCATATCCATAGACACCACATTATGTTGGTTACAAACCAACAACAACTACATGTACCTGATACTCCCATGGCAGTGGTTGTCTGAACCAGAAATTAATTTTTATAAAACACCGTGATACTATAATTGTGAATACTGATGATTTTTTAACTTTAGTGAATATTTTTATTGGAAGGCCAGTTTCTAATTTCAAAATATTGGATTTGTCCTTCTAATAACTATTTTGATGTTTTCTTTGGTCAAATTTGTAGACACGGTTCTGGAAAACGCTGTACAGCGTAAGAAGAAGAAAAAGAAACCAGCGAAAAAATTTGAACGTAAAGAAGTAGGAACATTGGAAACGAACAAGATGGACGAAAGTGCAGTGTCAGATGCTGGTAATTATCTGGTGCAGTTTGAAAGCTCTCATTACAACATTACAAAACAAAGTACACGAAAAAAATAAAGAATAGCGATGGCTATTCAGTGAATCCTCTGTCATGCTAGTTTTGTACATGAGATTATGCTGGCCTTTATGCAGGAATTGAAGGCTTGCCCGGAATAACGTTGCATGTAACAATTCATAGTTTTGAGTAAATGGTAAAAGAAGTATTCAGCAAAACAGTCACCTTCACCTATTAGGTGCCCTATTTTGAAGTGATATATGTATGTATGAGTTTGTCTATTGACAGCTCTAGCAAGGCCCATATATGAGGCACAGTTTTTCACAATAATCTCAATATTGAAGTTTTGTAACATACGTTATTCCGGGCAAGCCTTCAATTGTTCACTGTAGTTTGTTTTTTTCTTCATTTAAATAACCCTATAAATCAAGGACTACCTGCAATATGAATTTTACTGGAAAAGTGAAATGGGTCAATTGTAAAAAAAACATGCCTACAAAACCTTCAAATTGTGCGAAAGAGAAATGGAAAACACTTGTTTGGTTGCTGAAACTGCATCATGTGAAGTTCTAGGTGGCATAGAAGAGCTAATTAATTTCAGCACAACCATGAGTTTATGAGTTGACTGAAAACCAACTGACAAGATAAACTTTTCATTACGATTTTGATGCATCCCCCACCAATGGTGTGGCGTTTTTCTTGGTTGCAGATGAGACAAACGTTGCCATTGGTGGGTTGCAGATGAAACCCGTAGCAAAATCGATCGTGTCATTCCGTCCTAACAGTTTGTCGCACGACTGGTGCTTGTTGAGTTTTGTGTGATGAGCTAATTTATGCTGTTGTCTCGTTAGAAACAGTTTGACTGTATATACATGAACCTTTTATTTTTATTTCAGAAATGCACTGGAGAGCATTATTTGTTCCTGAAGTAGTGATTCGTGCATTGATCGAGCTCGGTTACAGTTCACCTACTGCTATTCAGTCCTTGTCGTTACCTGCTGCCATTCGGGATCGGCTCGACTTGGTTGGAGCGGCTGAAACAGTAATTTCAAGAGATTCTCACATGTGATCATTCCATTTTACATGTGATTGATATATCAAATTTTTCTGTTTGTGTTAGGGGAGTGGAAAGACCTTGGCATTTGGTATTCCGATAATACACAAAATTATTCAGCTACGAGAAAATGCTCAGGAAGACGTTATCCCTGAATCCATCGAGAAGGAAGCCACTGACGACGACGACGATGATCACGTGGAAGATGCAGAGAGTTTGAAAGACATTAGAACACCAGCTGTTTCAACACTAAAAGCCTTGATTTTGACTCCAACACGAGAACTAGCTGTTCAAGTGAAAAATCATTTGCAAGCGGCAGCAAAGTATGCGGACATAAAGGTGAGGGAAACTTATAAAGCTTTTTAATGTTGACACGGTCATAACTGATGCTATGTGATGATGTTTCAAGTTACGCAGTTTCAGAATCTGCCCTTTTGTTGTGCAATAAAAAATGTGAAATGACTGGGCCATGGTTAGAGATTTAATGTAGTGGTGCTGTTTGGCAGATTGATGGAATTTCCATTAATGTGATATAACAGCCGCTCGGAAGTGAGCAATTGTTTATCGAAAATTTATTGTACAGCCTAAATCATGGCTTTTGGTTGTTGGTCGATTGCCAATGATTCTGAAACGGCTTTACTGGGCATGGATGAGGATGTTGATTAACTTTTTCAGGTGACAGCAATTGTTGGAGGAATAGCACGTCAAAAACAGCAAAGACTACTGTCACGCGAACCAGAAATCATTGTTGCAACTCCCGGACGGTTATGGGAGCTTTATGAACTGGTGAGATACTAATGAACAGTGATTGAATTTGGGGATATTTAAACAAATAGAAATTATGTTGACAACTTTCCATGGTTTTTATTTTTTTATTATGAAGGGACATCCGTATTTGAGAACAATTGTAGATATTAAGTGTTTAGTTATTGACGAAGCTGACAGGATGCTGGAGAAAGGACATTTCAGCGAACTGTTGCAGATTTTGGATATAATAAATTGGTATGTGTGTGGATATTAATGCATTTAAATTGGCCAGGTTAATTTTTTTTTTCACATCCAGCAACTAGCAACAGTGATAACTGTACTGTACATTTTAGCCGTTGCTAAAATTGTATATATATATATATATTTATTTTTTTTTTTGCTAGCGATGAAAACCAGAAACAAAAACGGCAAACATTCATTTTCTCAGCAACGTTAACAATGGTTCATGATATTCCACTTAGAATGCTGTTGAAGAAGAGAAAGAAAAAATACACAGATCAAGATAAATTGGGTAAGACATTAGGTATTGTGGTAGAAATATTGTGGCTGAGTGGGCAGCGAAGCCTTTCCCGTGACTGTGTTTATTGTGATAATTTTCCAGCCAAAACGACAGAACCGAGTTGTACCAAATTTTCAAGTTAAGCTTAGGACACCGTGTAGGTGGTTCCAGTGGCGAATTTAGAACCAATTTTTGGGGTGCTGGGAGGTGTCACCTGAAATATCATGATGAATGTCTAGAAATTACATCTTTTTCTTGGCAAATCAAACTCCAAATGGATGTTTGAGTATTGAAACCTCAAAATATGCATAACTTAGCCGTTTTTGCCAATTTTTTTGCGTTGTTTTTCTGCCTTTTTTTTTTCACGAAAAAAACAACTTTGGGGGGGAGTAACCCCCCTGAACCATGTTAATGCCAATTAATGTAAACGATTTCTTTAATAACCCCCTGAACCATGTTAGTGCCAATTAATGTAAAAGATTTCTTTAATAAACTATAACATATACATGCTTCCGCTCAGCCTTTGCCCTACTGGGGCCA
The DNA here is from genome assembly GCA_034695005.1 of Cryptops parisi. Lineage (NCBI taxonomy): Eukaryota > Metazoa > Arthropoda > Chilopoda > Scolopendromorpha > Cryptopidae > Cryptops > Cryptops parisi. Next base: position 7,316 of record JAQIWH010007336.1, read on the forward strand.
TTATGCCACTGTAATTGATTTGAATTTAATCAAGATTTCATATCTCTCAAAACCACGGTGGCTAAAATTGCATATACCGGTATGTAATAGTACATAATTAATGTGCTATTATGTTCTCGTGATGTAAGGTTAATGTATGAGGAATATATAGTCTCAAAATCAACTCACGAAAGAAGGGAGTCTTACTGAAATGGAACGTTTGGTTGCAAATCTGCAACTTGCAGGACTACAATGCCTTCTAACATATTGAGATAGTTGAAGTCAGTGATGTTTTTCCCCAGCGAAGACAAATGAGTCTGTCTGATACGTTTCTGCATGAACCTCACTACACATTAATCTTAATCTGCCATACTTAAAAAACAAGTTATTGGATTTTAAAAAAATTGGTTTCCTGAGCTTATTTAAGATTTTTAATTATTTGACTTTTTCATATTGCAGGTGCCTTTGCAAAACTTGTAGGAGTTAAAGACCATCCTAAAATTGTGGACCTCACTAACAAAATGGGAACAGCAGAAATGCTTGTGGAGACTCAGCTTAACTGTGCTGTTAAAGAAAAGGTAGCGGCTAATACCATGAGTTCAAACTACTAGGGTTTAAGTTATGTCAATTTGAATGATGATTTTGACCTTACCCTCTTTTAGGATTACTATTTGTACTACTTTTTGGTTCGTCATCCTGGTCGCACTTTGGTGTTCTGCAACAGCATAGATTGTGTTCGTCGTCTGGTCAGCGTTTTCACCTTGTTGAAACGAACTCCGCTACCATTGCACGGTGATATGCATCAAAAGCAGAGGCTGAAAAATCTTGAACGGTTTTCAGGTAAATGTTGTGCCTAGGAATATTGGAAAAAAATGGTAATTTTATTATTTTTCTCAATGTTAAAGAGAATGTTGTTGTGTTTTACAGCTAATGAGAAGGGATTCCTTATTGCTACGGATGTGGCCGCAAGAGGACTCGATGTTCCCGGTGTGCAACATGTTGTACATTATCAAATACCAAGAGCATCTGAAGTAAGTGACAACATAATTGATTGAACTACAACTACTACTTTGTTGGGTTGAACTACATAATAATGTGTTGTACGTGTTATAGACTTACGTTCATAGAAGTGGTCGTACTGCCAGAGCATGCACAGAAGGGTTGAGTGTGTTGCTCATTTCTCCAGAAGAAATTGCATCCTATCGTCGCATTTGCCACACCTTAAATAGAGGTTCGTTTATATTTTACTAGTAGTAGGAATTATATATAACACTCACGTCATGGTGAACCCATTCATCATCATCATTATTATGCCAGACAAAAAAGGAATGAGAACCATCTGCATCTTTTTTTTTTTACACTTGCAGAAGAGGATGTACCTCTCTTTCCTGTCGAAGAAAAACTTTTTATCTCGCTCAAAGAACATGTTAATTTGGCCCGAGATCTGGACGTTCGTAGGCATCAGCAAAGGAAAGTCCGAAGTAAGAACGATTGGTTTCGGAGTAACGCTGAAAAAATGGACCTGGAACTGGACGATGATTTGTATCCTTTTTCAAATGATTCATTTCCTAGCATATCAGTTAAGTTTTATAAACCTTACATCAATGCATCAGGTTGACCGATTCAGGAGATGAATTTGAGCATGCACAAACGTGCAAGCGTAACAAAACTCTCCAATTGCGTCTGAATGAGCTGTTGAAACGGCCAGTATTCCCCCAAGGGCTTGGAGGCAAGTTTCCCACTAGAAGTGGAAAGCTCGTTTTGCCACAGACTAAAGGTAAGTGACACTTTTTCTTAATTAGTCTATGACGACATGATTGCAAGCTTTTTGAGAATGCAATTGAAGTCGAAGTACCATATTTTCGTGAATATAAGATGCGACTTGGGGTGAAAAAAATTAATTGTATTGGATGCAGCTGGGAAAGTTCAGTGAACAATGAAACTTAAGCAGCTATTGGCTCTAATTGTAATGGGGGATGCTGAAAACCCCAAATAACATTCATTCATGTAATTTTTTATACTCTATTCATTGTACCTAACTGCTCATGCTAATTTATGTGAGATGCAGCTAGGGAGTACCGTGTATAAAATCTTGTAAAGATGCTTATATTTGCAAAAATAAGGTAATTTTTCGCAAAATCGTGGGTTTCAACTCGCGAGAGAAGGAGTCATACGCTTGTGAAAGTGTATGACCTGGCTTCCACGAGCTAAGACAGTGGAAGGCATACTCAACACAACTTGCAGCACAAAGATAAAACTAATTATAATTGAATTATTACCATTTCAGCTTCCGTCCATGCGTTGAGTGTGGTGAAAAAGAGTATAACAGAACAACAACTGTTAAAGGTGAAGAGAAAGAAGATAGTTCGCAAGGTGAAAAATAAGAAGCAAAATAGCTGTAATAAATAAAACTATACCTGATCATATTTCCTTGTATTGTTCTTTCTCGGCTTATATATGGTTGAAACTAGGACAATATTGTAGAAATTAATTGATAAAGTGCAAGCAACATAATTTTGGTGATACTTTTCGACTATTTTCAAGACGTTGGCTGGGAACAGGAACAACTTTAATCTTGTATGAAGTTGTGATGCAGGTGTGGTTGCGGGGTTATTCAACTCTTGCCATCTGTCTCTGAAAATACACGACAATGTTGTAAAATTTGGCTTGTGACAAATTAAAATAAACGATTTGTTAAAGTTTAGACAACGCTATTGTGGGAGTTAGATTTCCTGCCATTTCATTTTTGGTGGTGCATCACATCAGTTGTACAGCACCTTCAACTTAGTTGAAGATATGTCAGTTATGTAGAAATTTTAATCATGCTTTTTCCTTTTAACTATAATGACAATTTGTTTTCCAGAATATGCATAATGAAATTATGGATTTTCACTGTAGAGTTCAAATTTAAGATATGTCATCAATTGATCAAGACAACTTCAAAACCGTATTAAACCGAGTTAATGGAGTCAATAAGCAGGCAGAAGGCACCTGTGTAGGTGTCTGCAGTTGGCTAGGAATAGGATATACTGGGCCGATACTTGCAGTTTGCAGACTGAACATGGGTGGAATGCGGTAGTGTAGTCGATGGTACACGCTAGAGGCGTGCAACAAGCTTGACTGAAACTCGTTTGCCGTTCCTCCAGCGCTGCACCTCCCCTCTAAAGCAATATGAACAGCCGAGTCTAAAGCTATCGGGCTAGTTACTTTCGAGTTTGAACGAACGAGTCTCTCGAACTGTTCAGTAGACTTGTCATGTATAATAAAATGATTATCTGCATAATTCATCTAACAAAAGTATGAGAAAATGAAAAGCATATAAAAACAAAAAAAAAATCTTATTTAAAAAAGTCTATTAAAATACAGTAAACAACGGATAAGTGAAAATTTTATTAACTTTTTACATTCATTTTACTTATAATAATGAAGAATTTACATTTTTCACCAATGTAATTTCAATGTGCAAGACAACAGCACACATCCGAGTCTCTGACCTGTTCGAGTCTCAGATGAGACTCGAATAGCTCGTTTCGTTTCGAGTTTCTCTGCTGTTCAGCACAGTTTAGCTCATTTGACTCATTTCACCAAGTGATGTGACAGATAATAGGGCTTTACAAGTCAAGTCCTACCTTGACAACAATATCTATTGGAGATGCTGATGTAGCCTGTCGCTCACATAGCAATTACCACTTTAAGCTAATTCAAATACAGTAGCTACAATATCATGATCAATACAATAACACGGGATAAAATGCTATACCAGCAATCTAAGCTATGATGGTCAGTGTTTCCCATCCCCACATATTTATTTGAAGTTTTATATTACATTTTATCACTCATTTCAGATGTGCTCGAATAGTTTGGAACAACTACCTATTGCAACACTTGTGTATGGAATCACAAACGTTCATAGCTCTTGGCCATTCTAAAAGCTTTTAAAATTTAAATAAAATTTATTTTTAAGTACATCATATATCGAGCCTGTTCCAAACGTGTTCTGTTTATCTACAGAAATTCTAACGACCAAGTTGAATGTTTAGACCATTTTGACTTAATATTAGTACCTAAATAATCGTTTAACAAAACAAATGAGTTATAAAACTGTTTTTAGCTATTGTTCTTTCACTTAGCTTAAAATAATGCATTTGGTTATTTTTTGTGAAATTGTAATGGTTCTAAAAATCAGTTAATTCCCACATTCAATGCACATGGTTTCTTTTAGGCAGGGTTAAAATGCTGCACAAATAGCAAACTAGATATTCCAAATACACCTATACCTCGCTATAACGGCCTTTT
>JAQIWH010007337.1:0-11589 GCA_034695005.1 Cryptops parisi
TGTGCACTAGCGTGGCAAAAGGGTGGCGGTTTACAGGGGGTAGTTAAAAGAGGTTCGACTGTATTCATTGAAGTGTGAATTGAACACGGTCATTCGATATGAAATTTGCTTGAATGAATTTACCAATGCGGAATTTCTGACATTTGCCATGAGGTGTATCAATCGTTATAATTTCTAAAGCATGAAATAGTTGATGTACAATTTCCTGCAAAATATTCAAAATTGGTATTAATGACATTTTTTACAACAATTGTTTGCATTTAATATTATTCAACTTAATAATGGATTTCATATAATCAAAGTACAGATTGAAAAAATAGGGTACTAATAGAAATTGTTTTATTTTTATGGTGGTGAAGGACGTACAAGCGATCATCCATGCGCCTTTCTTTAGTGGTAATTCTCTCTCCACTGCATACTGTTTTTTTGTATTTCCTTGGAAAAATCCTGTGGACGCCAGCCGAAACGTTGGCAGTTAACTTTTTTAAATGCTTTTATTAATTTTATTTATAATTTTTTTTTACTTGTTAATAAATGTGTATTCAAGGGTAGGAAATTGTATAATTGAGCCGTCTGAAGGCAAAGGTTACTAACTACGATTTTTCGTGTTTGGTTATTATTGGTCTAACATAACATACAACCACACTAAAATTTGGATTTTAGATTATATTGCCAAAGAGAACTAACATCTATTGTTGCCTTAAAATTCAGGTGATGCAAAATTTCCTTTTGCTGAGTTTTGATTGATACATCGCTCGTCAACCTGGCGTCTAGTGACTGCTTCGCGTAAATTATTCAGTCATATAGGTCAAAAACAAAGGATTTAAGTAGTGAATCGAGTGAAGAAAGCATGAAAATGGACTGTGGTTATTTATTTATTTATTTAAAATCGAACATTTCGTAGGGACAACGTTATGTAAATGACAAAGTGCCTAACAATAAAAAATGTGGTGATACAATTTTTTTTTTGAAATGAGTGCACAATAGTGAACATTTTCATTGTTATCTTATTGATAAACGTTCTACCAAGGTTTAGTCAGATATCCTTGTTGTTGTTTAAAATAAGTAAAACTGGAAATACAGTGAAACTACTCTAAGCGAAACCACTCACGGTTCCGTGAAAAAAAGTTTTTTGAAGAGGTGGTCCCGGAATGAGGTACAGTTAACCCGTTGAGGACCACAGGGACTTGAGAAGTGATACACAATTTTTAAGCATTAAACTTTATTGGATATCAATTTAATGTAAAACATCATCATTATGGGAAAATTAATGGGAGGCTTTTCAAAATTTCATGGGACACATGTGTCCCAATAAACGTCAAAGGATGGAAATCACCTAAATTTAATAATATTTACAATGTATATACAGTAGAATCCGATAGTAATCACGAAATTTGTTAGCAATCGGCTATTGTTATCATAATTAGTCGGTGCTAAAACAATTTGATGTGTTTTGTCCATTGTTTAATGTTATCAACCGGTTATTGTTATCTGATAACACTTAGGCCTATCCCAAAGTGATCATAATAACCCAATTCTATTGTATTGGCTTCAATTACAGTACATTTTACTAAACATAACAGTACAAAAATCGACAATAACAACAATGGACATAAAAAAGATAAACGATACAATAAAAATATAGGGCAGTCAATGTCTGTAGACCACTGTAATGGTGGGAAATATGCTCACTTTGTCACTTTCAAAGTAGGACCCATGGGCATACACATACGTGCTTCTTCGATCTTAGCATTTTTTTTTTATTTTTTATATTTGAATCGGACAGTCCAATGGACCAAAATGAATACAGAATTGAATTTCAAGACAAATTAATGTGTTTGAATAAACATGAATCAAACTTATGAAAAGATTGGGTGGTAAGGTCAGTGTGGAGAGCTCGTTTACGTAGGTAAAGAGGTAAATCGTTCCACAAGGACATTGCACAGTAGGGGAATCTTTTACACGTTAAGTCGGAATTAGAGTCAATAAAGAATTTGTAGGAGGTGGTATCTCTTGGGTTAGGTTTTGTATTAAAATAATTTTTTAAATGATGTAGAGCATGTGATGGTAAATAGAGGAGCCGTGGAATTTGCTTGAGTCTATAGAATTTTATTAATTTAGGTACGGTGAGGATTTTTTAAAATTTACATTGAGTAGATATAGATGTAAAGGAAGACCATTTGAATAATGTGCGTAAAATGTTATTATGGACTACAGTTTAAGACTGGATCCTGTAAGCAGGTGCATCGCCCCAGTGATAAATGGCATAAATCAGTATTGATTGAATTTTAGCTTTAAAAAAATGGATTTTTTCATGAATGGTTAAATTTTAGAAGCATTGTTAGAATCATGCATTGAACGTAGTTTTTGGAACACTACGGAGTTCGGCCACCGTATTCGATTGGTTGTTTTGTCGTCCATGGTTACTGGTTGTACAGCAATTTTTCACCGAAAAAAATATTACTGTTATCGCCTATCCACCGTACTTTCCGTATCTTGCTCCGAGTGACTTTTGGCTGCCCCTACTCTGAAATGGGCCACAAGGGGACACGTTTTGCAACTATGTAAGACTATAATTGACTATACTTGACTAGACTTCAAATCGAATTCGACTGCTGAAGTCGTTAGGGTTTTAATAATGGCATTCCGTGCGTGGTTCCAACAATACTAAGATCGATAAAGCACGTATTGTATGTGTGCAAGTGTTACTTTGAAATTGACTAAGTAATCATTGCCTTATATCTCACCATTATAGTGCTCTAACACTAACCAACATTCCGCGAACTTTTAGACTGCTCCTCGTACATGTGAAACTATCTCACCGAGGCGCTCAATAAACTTAAATGTGTCCCATTTCGTCTCGGTGTCATTTTTTGTTTTGCTAGTTTTTTATGGATTATTATTTCCAAATTTTATTGGAAAACAAAATAAAACTATTTTTTACTAACGTAAAATGTAAATATTACATCACAAACATCTGATAAACAATAGTGGTTTTATATTGTAAATTTCAAGGATAATCGCGTTTTACTTTAACGACTATCCAAACTATTATGATTTATATGATTTTTAATGTATTGTACATATTTTTTAAGTGGTTTGATATTGTGAATTTTTTTTTGTGTGTGTTTTGTGTTGTCTCATACCCATTGCTGGTGCTTAATCTAAAATAAATAAATAAATAAATAAATAAAATAAATAAATAAATAAATATTATATGCGGAAAACACGTATATACAAGTTTGAATACACCACGCTCTGAACATACAATTTACCCCGAAAATTACTTTTGAAAAGTTGCAATATTTTAAATTTTTAATGTGTACAATTTATTTAATTTTTGGATTTTTCGCGGAACCCGTAATTTTATCTCGATTTTTACGTTTCGATTTTTTTTTTTGTTATTTAGATTATAATTCAATCACTTGCCAAATGCGTTTAGATGTCGCTACATTCTCATGGCCGTGACGTCGCGGTCACTTTGCGGAATTAAAACTTAATTTTAAAAAAAAGGTTCTGCTTCCCATGTGATGAAGTGTGGTGAATTTAGAAATTATCATGGAATACATTCAGAGAATACTTTCAGAGAATACTTTGTACTGTACTTTGGAAACAATTTGAATATACATTATCATCAATAGAAACTTTGCAGTGTGGTGAAATGATCAAGTGATGTGTCAATTTAAAAATTTTTATGGAATACTTTGGATACATAGAATACTTGATGGAGGGCGATGGCTCTACCACAAGACCAAAACGAGACAACGAGACCAAAACGAGAAAACGAGGCTAAAACGAGAACGACAATGGCGCTACCCTTTTTCAGTTGCACAGCAACGCGTGGCAGGGTACAGCTAGTTATATTAATATATCATTATATTAACATGATTAGGTACTTTATTTAACCATGACATTATACTAAAGTTTAATATGTCATGATTCAACTAGACTCGTTTTCTGTAAAACAAGCACGTGTGGAGCACATGTTGTTTGAGCAATAGCTTGGTGGACAACCACATCAGTACAGGTTTCATAGAAGAAGGCTGGCCATTATATGTTTAGCCATGGCTAAACAGAAATAGCAATCTCACTAGTATAATATCAGTACTTGCGTTGTGGTGTTCCTAGAAGCAAGAATGCGCTCTCGTGGATTTTATCGACGGCCGTTCTTCGTTTGCAGTCTCAGAGACTCAGAGCTGAGTCTTCGGGGGTGAAACAAACGATAACTGTAAACATGAATTATATACTTGTTCCAAGCGTTCACAATTATTATCGTGCAAATAGCAACATTTCATAGTGTAGAATGGGTCAAAATTAGATCTCAGCATATCTTTATTCGCAATCAACGAGCGATTGAAAACGGCATCTTTTTCAACACATCGCGAAATTTAGATGTTGAGCTTCATCATGCCATAGTTTCAGAATTGAAAATGTGTTTTCATGAACTGAACGGTAAGCCTTTTTGTCGTGATTCAAATATCATTCCTACACGATTAAATTTCAGTTACAATTACTCTTGAGTAACCTTAAAAAATGTCTACATATTAGATTAAGTAGCAACATATTAGATTAAGTATGTCTACATATTAGATTAAGTAGTTGATGGTTGAATTGGAGGTCAATACTAGCATGGAAACTGCGTTCTCTTTATGCCGGTAGCAGTGATCTCATGGAGGCAACGTGTACCGATAGCCATGGCATGAATTAATGAGAAAAATTGAAATGAGCATGTTCATTCATTTCTCAATTTTAATTTTGGAAGTGTTGGATGGTCTCCGTGTGCTAAAGCCACACAAATGACAAAGGGTTTTAAAAGTCAATGACTTTATTTTTTATTTTTTTTTTTAAAAAAATATTATATAATTAAATTTAAAATAAAGAATGAAAGTTTGCTGTTGTGGCACGTGATAAAAAAGCGTCATTGGCTCTCACGCTACGCCCAATGAAGAATTGAGCAATAGCTTGGATAACCACATCACTAAAGGTTTCATCAAAGTAGGCTTGCCATTATATGTTTAGCCATGATATAGCTAATTGAGTACTTTGTACGTATCTTCTACACATCATGGTATGCATCCTATTTATAGATTTGACAACGAATGAAACTGAACTTAAAGAATAACTCCTGAGATTTGTTCATTCACGTTTGAATACTAATATATAGGAAGAATCTTACCGCTGAAAGAGAAAAATAGAAATCAGATGCAATTGTCTCATGAAATAACGATATAATAAATGAATTATATAGTAATCATTTTATTCGCGACAAGTTATGTGATGTGATGATTTGGAAGCATCGACTCGTCAGAGCCACAACGAGAGTTTAGCTTTCATTCGCTGGCTTCGCTCCAGGGTGAAGATATCGAATATCACCAAATTACGCCTCGTTTCATCTATTTCTACTGCGTTCAATGTTTGGAAACAATGATGGCGTCTCAGTGATGCTGCTGCTTCTTCTTTACGGCAATTGGATGACTATAGAAGAACGACTTAATCCATCTCGAATCATTCCTGGCCTTTTTATTTTATTTTTCATTTATTTTTTGGGGAGCTTTTTATTTTGTGTGGATTTTTTGTACTTTTTTATACTCTTTATATTAGCTTCACTTGTGAGTGAGTGAGTGTGTGAGTTTCTACATATAAAAACAAAACTACTCGATGGATTCGTCTTAGAGACCCGACCCACACTTGTTAATGGAATAAATTAAAAACCAATATGGCGGACGCTACATGCAATAAATGCATTATTCTTTAGACCCTCCTACAGGCTAACTGGCTTGATGGATTTTGATAAATGAGGTGTCACTGGATCCATCGAAGTGTACCGAGTGACATGGGCTACACGACATCAATAAAAAAAGAAAACTCCGGATGCTATATGCCAGTATATAAAGATCGTGCATACAAAAACGAGACTCAATAGATTTTGATGAATCAGGTGTCTATGGATTCGTCAGACTATGGATTAGATTTTCCCGTCCAATTTTTCTGAAAATGGGACGGATAATGTTTCGCAAATCGTGAAAAAACGTACGTAGTCTGTCCGAAAGTATTGCTCTTCCAACGTACTTAATGTACTTGTTTCACTTTTCTTCTACACATCATCGGCTGCAAGTGTTGACGAGGTGAGAGCGTGATTAGAAGCGGATGAGCGCGTGATGAGCAGCGAAGCGTGAGCGAGCAAAACGTCCCCATTTGTATTCGTCACCGCATCCACGTAACCCTTTTGCAAAAGCCGTTTTACGTCGAAAAGTTGCTTCCGTTTAATAACAGAAATGCTGGTTTAGTCAACGAGGAGTCTGTAAAATGTCACACCTAAGCATAGCGTTGTTTCGCACAGCTAATGCGCTTTAGCTTCTTTAATAAATTGTTCATATAACACGTGATACGGCCAAATCAAACACATTTTTTAATCTGCGCCCCAAATATACTCAAGAACAGGTCTAACTTTAAGACACCAAAAAAAAAAGGTTTTTTTGTAGGCCTGTGTAATTACGGAATAAATAAAATTAATATAGTAGACTGCCAATATTTTTTGTTCTTTCCTAAACTTGGAAATAATAAAATTTCTTGATTGTGCATCTCGTTCTGATCAAATTAAATTAAGAATGAGTGATCACGTGTTAACCAAGTTCGATTCTGAGGTCATGAAAACGTTAATATATGACATCATAAGAAATACGTCATTGTTAAACGTCACATATTATACAGGGTTTTTTTCTCCCCCTCAGCCCTTCCTTTTATTTTTTATTTATTTGAATTAGACTACTTACGTTCAACAAAGCTAAAATTAATATTAATATTAAAAACACAATGTACAGTATTAAACTAGTAGTTCTCTGAACAGTGGACCTCACTAAAAAAATAAAAAAGTAAAACAAATTTTAACTAACGTAACAGATGAAAGAGAATAAGTAACAAATAACAGATTGATTAATTAATAAACAAATAAAAAAGGGAAAAAATGAACACTGTGCGGGTTCGACCCAAAGACCTTTGGGTTAGGAATATAACACGCATACCACTGCACCAATCTGGCATACCAGTGCAAAAATTAACATTTTCAAAACACATAGTAAATTAAAAAGTAGTAACATGAGTACATAATTAATTAAGTGCGATTGCAACCAAAATTTAATCATTTATTTGGGAACCACTTCTGAGTAACTTGTGCAGGTTTGAAGTAATTCTTCTGAAGCGTTCGCAAGTTATCGCAACATCCGCAAACACGTAACCTTAACCCTAAATTAGTGAAGCAAATTGAAAGTCTCTCCTAGTTATGCAACAGTAGGAATAATGAGAATTATGATATGGTGAAGTAACTAGGGTTCTTTCTTTCAATATCAGGTGTAGTAACTAGGTTCTCTTCTTTCTTAGGGTTCGAGGGTTCTTTCAATATCAGGTGTTCCCAAATTCCTGCCATCCAAATCTAAAGAGAATATTATTACAGTATTATTATTATTATTATTATTATAATTATTATTATTATAACAAAAACTTTCACTAAAGTTGGTATAAAATGGGTTTCTTTTTCCCTGGTGTTTTGTGAATGGGCACTGGGACTTCATCTGTGGTTCTTTGATTCCATCATCGTTGGATTGCCAGGTTTTTATGTATCTTAAGGTTGGTCTCACTGGCTGGGAAATTCCGTTTGCGACCATGCGGTCTTCCTTTGTTTATGCCATGCTGTCGTGATTTGTTCTAAAGCTTGTTTACTTCACTTTCTGTTCATACATTACTTTTAGTTTTTCTTCATCATTTTTCTTCATCTATCTTCTCATTGCAGGCTCTTTTAATTGGTCTATCTCTGATTGTGTTTGATAGTTTTTAACTGTCTCTAATTGTTTGTTTTTGCCTTCCTTGACTGTGCATTTTATAGCACTGTTAAGGAATTTGACCTTCCTTTGGCGTGTACTTTTTAGCTCTCCCTTTCGTCTGCTGAGGCTGGTCTCCTCTCTGTGTTCGTCCCTTTAATTTCACGTTCATCTAACAGTTCTGTCTGTTTCATTTCTGTTTGAAGGCTGTTTGTGTCAAGTGCCGGCATCTAAAGCATTTTCAGACACTTCATTCATTCAATATGGATACCTGCAAAAAATGTAATGTCTCACTCCCAAAATCTGGAGATTTTATTGTGTGTGTAAATGGATGCTGCCTGCATTTTGACAAATGCAGTGGAGTTTCTCGAAGCACTAATGCTGGAAGGTCTGCTGATATTCGTGCATCCTGGATGTGCCCGGTCTGCAGACCACCAAAAAATAGGAAGAGGAAGAACCCAACCGACGATGATGATATGGCTGGTAGATTGGATACAACTACACATGCACGAGAAAACATTACTGTTGATGTACCTGATCGTAGCTGTCACGTAACTTCTAGTGGTGATACCACGTACTCACTCTCCCCAAATCAACAACAATCACTGACATCCATGTTACTGCGCTCGGAAGCTGACACTACAAACATGTCAGACTTGTCCTTGATCAAGATGTTCCAAACCATATTGCAAAAACATGAACATCTCCTGGCTGTTCTCGCTGCATTGCAAAGCGACCATTTAAACTTAACACACCAAATCAAACCTATGGCTGATAATATGGTAAAACTTGAAGACAAGATTTCCCTCCTTGAAATGCAAAACAACCAATTGCGTGTTGATATGGCACAACTGCTACAACAAAGTACACGCGTTGAATGCCCTCCTGCTATGTCACCAAAATCGACTGACGTGTTGCATGACCCCCCATCATATGCTGCAAAGGTATCAGTTAATGCAATACCCAGCATCAATAAAACGACCCCGAAACTGCCTCCAACAAAACAGTTTGGAAATTTTGTCAGCTTGGGATCGCCAAAAAATGTTACCCGGCCCAACCACGAGTCCTCCTTGCCAAAATCAATTCAGATCCCCGTGCCTAATTGCTCCAACAAAATATCTGCCAATCCTTTGGATCTGAAGCAGCTGGTGGAGGGTAATCGACATTTATCTGCGAATGCTGATGGGTCGGTTGGGCACAAGGAACCTCAAAAAGAAGAATGGATCCGTGTAAAGCATGCACGGAAGCCAATAAATGGTATAAACATTAAAACCACACTGCAGGCTGTCGACTTACAGCAGCACACACCCAAGTTTTGTAGACTTTATGTCACCAAACTAAACTCTTCAACGACGGTGGCAGAGGTCTGCACGCACATCTCCGAGTTCTGTAAAAACAAGGTTGTTTGCCACCAAATGAAGACGAAATCACCTGCATATTCGTCTTTCTACCTTTCAATCCCAATTGATCTTAAAGAAATATTCTTGGATGGTAATAGATGGCCATTGCGTGCCTTGATTATGCCCTTTACAGGAAGCCTGAGCCAAAATCGCATTCTGGCATCATCCGAACGGGACATGTCGTTGCCTGCTTCTGCTACCCCTCAAATCAATAGCCCGCTAGATAATCAGGCCATCCACATCATTAGTAATAGTGAGAACACATGTAAATATGATCAACCCACTCTGCTAATGCCAGAATACCTCCGTAATGAAAGGGTTCTGGCTGGAACCAAAGAACCTCATATTAAGCAAAGCTCTCAACTTTGCGCGAAAATCGACATGTCAAAAAATGGCACAGCAACATCGGAGGACAGCGCAGTTGATATCCTCAGGGTTTAATTGGCCTCCACACTGCTACGTTTCACGTCACAGACCACATCATCATTTAAGATCTCATTACTTCCATTCCCCAACAAATGCATGCTTATTATCAAAACTGCCGTGGCCTGCGAACCAAAGCTCAAACAATTTACAACAACATTTTGCTTGAATCATACGATATCATTGCACTTACCGAAACATGGCTCAATGATTCTCTCAACTCCTCTGAAATATTTGATAATAGATATAACGTTGTTCGGCAAGATCGCAACACTACCACATGTGGGGGTGGAGTAGCCCTTGCTATTCGATCCAATATTTCATTTAAACAACTTGACGCTGTGATCACAGCAGCGGAGAGTGTTTGGGTATCAATTAACCTTGCCCGTGGTAACCTTTTGCTTGCGTGTATCTACATTCCCCCTGGACTCCCTGCTGAGGATATTCAACAATGTTTCACCGAAATTCAGGACTTAGTACTACAATCATCAGGCCCCGTTATTCTCGTGGGTGACTTCAATGCCAATGAGAACTCCAGTGCGTACTATAACCTGATAAAAACCAAGCTTATCACCGATTTGCTTGACATCTGCAACGTTTCACAATTTAACGAAATTTTAAACACTCATGGAAGTATACTCGACCTTGTCATTGCGGATGTTGCAATCACAGTTGAAGCGGCCCAAAATCCTCTTGTTCTGGAGGATGCCTACCATCCAGCCCTGGAAATGTTTATCCCCAACCTTCACATTCGTAGAACCTATCCTGCATCACATGTTTCTTTCTGGAAGATCAGGGAGGTTGACTACAGAGAACTTGCTCTTGAGGCAAATGAACTTGACTGGTCTGAGCTTTGGGCATGCTCTGATCCAGATACTGCTGCGTCAATTCTTCAAGAACAAATTTTAGAGTTCCTGAGAAAACACATACCCGTTTCCTCTCCATCTAATGCCAAGACCACCAAATTCCCCATATGGTACTCTGCGGAACTTAAATCCTTAATCAAAGAAAAAAATAAACTTCACAGGCGCAAAAAATTAGATACCTCCCAGGAGCTGCATGATCGTCACAAATTCACTCGAAACCTCTGTAAACTGAGACAACGGCATGATCATGCTGACTACATTAAGCATCTGGAAGAGCAGCTCTCAACAGATCCAAAAAGTTTTTGGAGATTTGTCAGAAAGCACAAACCTAACCCTTGCACCTACTTAGAGGATGATGGTGGTTCTTCAGTCACTGACCCCAAAGCCATATGTGAATACATGGCAAGAGTGTTTGCTCAACCTGCTGTATCTCACACCAACAGTACTTTCAACCCACCACCAGTTTCTGACATATTGAGTAATGCAGACACCATGACAGACATTCCCATATCATCGGGTGACGTTAAAATGGCGATCAAAAGACTACGCATCTCAGGAAACTGTCCATCCACCGAGATTCCCTCATTCATTGTAAAAGGTATTTCATACACATTACAAGATCCACTGGCTCATGTGTACAACCTTTGTGTGCAGACTGGTTGCTATCCCAAAATCTGGAAGTCTGCTAGAGTGATTCCTATACACAAAGGGGGGCCAACTAAAAACCCAAAAAATTATCGACCCATCTCCATTTTGCCCTGTCTGGCTAAGATCTTTGACCTCATTCTACATCAACGACTCTTGTCCCATGTCAAGCCCTTGTTACCAGCTGTTCAACATGGGTTTATGCCTAAACGCTCTGTTGAATCAAACCTGCTGATTTTCACTGAAGCACTTTCTTTGGCAAGAGAGTATCGCACACAAGTTGATGCGGTATACATTGATTTTCGCAAGGCATTCGACACAGTCAATTGGACCCTGCTGTGCAGTAAACTCCATCTCTTGGGAATTTGTGGTAACCTTCTCGAGCTGATGAAATCCTATTTGACGGGCCGAACGTCCAGTGTGATCTTTGCAGGCCATACC
>JAQIWH010007338.1:0-11589 GCA_034695005.1 Cryptops parisi
TGACGTACCTTTCGTCTCCTTTCGTCTTCGTTTTGAGCGTTTTTTGGTCAAAAGACGAAAGTGACAACGGCGCTTAACGCATAATTCCAGTTAGAAAGACCATTCCACAACAGGCACCAGTGCAGGACTACAAAGGGAAAAATATATGGGAGTCCAAGCACTATGTGCGGTTGAAAGATGGTTGGAGAATCCGTCGTAAAAAATACTGATTTTCAGGTTGGAAGTAAGACGTCCACAAGCACACTGCAAGAAGCGTTAGGCTGAGACCCCCAATTGGTGTGATAGGCATTGAAGTCCCCAAGGAGGGAAAAAAAAGTAGTTCAGTGATAAAATCTTGAAGTTGTCGACAGTAGGTGTCAGTTCTATAGAGCAGAGTAATGCGCCATGGGATATGGCAATTTGCAGCAACTGCCTGAAACTGGGAAAAAAGTGCAATAAATGTGGCTGAGAAAAAAATATGAACAGTAAGGACACCACCTTTGGAGTGTGGAGGGGAGCTATCCTTGCAAACAATAAAATAGTTATAAAAGTGGAATAAAGTGTCAGATGGGAAATTGGTTTCTTGCAGGCCGAAGCACAGGAGTGAAGAAAAGAAAGATAGTGCAGAGCTCAGGTAGCCTAGAACAGACTCCATAGGATAAAAGCCATTATGGAGTAAGAGAAGGAGAATGCAAGCAGGGGACTTTGCGTTTCCTCTGGTTTGTTTATTGCTTTTTTGACCTTCTAAAGGTCAGAGAAAGGAGGGATAAGGTGTGGGGACAACTTACTGAGAAGTAAGCGTGTCCTCTGTGGCTGACATGTCTACAATGTCGATGCCAGACATGTCTGATGGATCGGTGTCCGGGGCACTGCATGGTTTTGGCCGATGAGGTACTCCGAAAAGAAGAGAAACAGGGGTCTGGCTAGTCTCGAGGAAGAGTGAAAGAAAAGTGGAAACTCTGGCAGATAAAGGGTTGGAGAGGTAATAGAAGGGGTGGTCTGGGTGGCAGTGAAAAAGGTACAAATCAGGAGGAAACTTCAGACAATGTCGCAGAAACAAAAGCATAAGAATTAAAAATAAAACAGGCAATAAACATTTAGAAAAAAAATATTGCGAACCACTAGGAGCTTCTCGATGACTTTTTTGTCTTGAAACTTGGGGCAAGCAAATTCCCAGGCTGGATACGGCCCAGTACAAGTCGTCCAACACAAGGCAGAATCACACTTTTCTGAAGAGTGGTCAGAAAAACCACAAGTTCTGCACAACTTGGGGGAAGAGTAGCAAGACTACCAATGTCCAAACTTATTACAGTTAAAACAAAGGGCGTAGGGGAAGATTGAGCCAAGTCACTTTGACAGACTGAAGCAAAAAAAGCGAGAATAAACCAACCAGTTTCTTTGTTCCTCCTAGTTAGATGACAAAGATCAATATGTTGAGAGTCTAGTGTTTGAAAACACTTGTCCTCTGTTGTCAATTCTTCATCTGTACAACAGAGGACTTTACAATAATAAACAACCCCTTAAGGGACTGATGCAGGGATACTGTAACAGAAAAACTGTCAAATGACTGAAGATATGTCAGAAGACAAGCCTGTTTAGCATGGTGAGCCTTAATCAGAGAGCAATCATTATGCAGTTTGGAAACATCATCAACAGACCCGATGGATGCCAGCAGAAACTTGTGAATGGCAATAGGAGAAACCTGCATGAAACTGCCCTGAAGGAGGCCAATCACAAAGAAGCACGTATAATCTCTCAATAAGATAGGGCAATCCCCCCCTATGTTTCAATGCAACATTGCAAATCGGCAAGCTCTTGGATCCAGACGGGATGCTAATTGCTGAATTCATTGCATCAGTGTCACTGAGAGGAATGCTTCAGTTGTGACCATAATGCAAGAAAACAATTTACGCTTTTCCCCAGTCGGGAGAGGAACTTTACTTTAGTGCACAGGAAAGTCTTAACAGACTTTGGAACGTAGAACCCCGATCACTTTCATGCCAAGCATTTCCAGGGTGTGATAGAACAACCCTGCAGAGACATTTCTTGCCCCTCCCATACCTCTGGGAATTTGGCCTCTGCAGGAGTACTTTCCTGTAGTGCAACCTTGCAGCCAAGTCATTAAGTTTACACTTGTTACTAACACCCCAAAAAAAATCAATGCCCACCCCCTCACTACAAACCTGGCACCAGAAGCCGCAAGGCGCAACAAAGAAATACCTAAAAATGTGGAAAGAGGAGGGGGAATGAAAGACAACACAAAAATTCATTTATTTGAATCTTTTTTGTTAACCACGCTCTTCCATGTATGCACAGGTATGCACTTTCTTCACTCTTTATCCAGGACACTGAATTCCCCCAGGGCAATGTTTTAAAGGTCTCCTTGTTTGCAGATGCAAAGAATTTCATCATCAAAGAAATATGTGCCCCGATTGCTCATTCTCTTTTTCATGATAATCTTGCTATCTTCTGCCCTTCCAATTGCCTATCAAAAGTGGAGTGACAGTTACAGCTTACCATCAATCGTTTAGAGGAATAGTCCAGGAGCTCGAGGTTTCGTTTCTCTACAGAGAAGACTGTATGTGTGCATTACAGTCACCTGCCTTGTGAGTATGTAGATCCATCTATAACTCTTGGTGGCACTTCCCTTGCAGTGAAGGAGAAAGTTTGCTTTCTTGGCTTAGTTTTCAATTGTAAGCTCAGCTGGCTTCCCCATCTACATCAACTGTTGTGAGGTCATTGTCACTTTGTTTTCAGAGCCTAGCATGCCAGTTCCTGGTTTGCTCTGACTCTTTGAGTGGGTTGCAGGTGTTACAGAATTTCTGTTCTATTTTGTTGGTTCTGCTTATTCATAGACTTGTTTACGGCCTTGCAGAGTTAGGCAAGTCTCTTGTCTTTGTATGGGTGCCAGTCCATGTCTGCAACCAAGGTAATGAACGGGCAGATGCAGAGGCTGAAGCAGCATATCACAAGCCGTATTTTGCATGAGGTTCCATCAGCTGACCTACAACTTTGGTAAAAACGACATTCGTTCAGCCTGGGAAGCGGAATAAGCCGCAGTGAACAACAAGCTGTAAGTTATAACATATACAGTCAGAGTATGGACGACCTCTTTTTTGATGTCAAGAAAAAATAGGTGATGTTGGCACGGTTATAGATAGGACATACGCAACTCTATAAGCATTTCTTTTTTGTAGGGAATTTCCACCTTGGTGCCCTACATGTAATACCCAAGTGTCAGTCCATGTCCTGATAGATTGCCCACTCTATGAGCCCCTTTGCAGACAGTGTTTTTTCTCTTGCTCTTCCAAAGGTGCTGGGAAATCATGTCCGTGCCATTCCTTGTTTCAAGTTCTTGAAACTGCCAGGTCTTGAAGGACTTAACTAATTTGTTGTTCAGGTATTGGGCTTCTGTGGGTGCCATATGATAAGCCTTTGATAAGTTGGTGCATCTCTCAAAACCAAATACCTCCCTACCTATTTTGATTGGTTCATATTGTCATGTATCGTTTTGTAATTAATCCCGCAGTATAATTCTGAGTCTATATCAAGATCATGACTTAGTGGCCACATTCATTCACTACATATAAAAGTAAATTGATTTACTATAGTTTAATACAATCCAATTGTAGTATTTAAATATTGTGAAATATTACTATTTATTCATGTAAGTGAAATATTTAGTTAAAGAATTTGCTACAAATCATGCCAAATATAACTAACAAACAATAACCACCTAAAAAGGTCTCAGGTTTTCAGTAACCTGATATTTGTTTGTGAATGCCTTAGTTGTTTATCAAGAAGATGCACTTTACCTGGGCATTCAAACCAAGGAAATTCAAGCTTTTCAGAAGATCTAAATGGTAATTTTGTATCAAGACTTGGAAAGAAAAAAATTTATCAGTCAGTAACACCAATTCCAAGCTATCACAGGTGAGTGCTAAAATTTTATTACAAATATAATTAAATTAACGAAACTATTGTTTGTATACCTTAAAATCCAGATAGTTCAAGATTAGATCGATTAGTGATTTGTTGCAGTCAATGCAATTTTTAGTTATTTGTTTATATTTTGGTAGTGGTGATTCAACAAGTTTACTTTGTGAAAAACCACAAGATGTAAGTCTCTCTATGGATGGAGATTCATTGTAAGTTCAACTTTTCGTTGGGGAAAGAAATGCTCTGTAGTATTGATGTGCTGTTACTTTTTGGTTACTTTTGTGTCACATTGTGAACATGACATAAAACAGTATTTGTTTGTGTTGTTATTGCTAATGTTATTTATACACACCTCTGTGCAGAGCTGTATTGGGCTAGTAGCAGTAATTAATGTGACTTAATATAAATTAAGCTTTATTTTTTGAAGTCGCCAGATCTATTCCACAAGAGATACAAATCGGCAAAGAGAGAAATTTTCCTCAACACCTATTCATCGTGCAGTAAGTGAAAATTTTTTTAAAAAAAACATATCTAATTACATGAATAAGCACTACCTATTTATTGATGAATGTCACTTATGCTATGATGCTATCTTAACCCATTCATTATGATAAAGGCCTATAAACCCTAAAAATGTTTAGCTGATGAATCTTCTAATTAATCTTAATGATCAACAGAATAGTGCATTTTGCATAACTCTCTCGGACTTTTCTGTTTCTCTCCACATTTTGTTAGCATAATAAATCACTGTTTCATTTCCAGGTTCAAATATAACATTCCTTAACAGACCTCAGGTCCAGTCCATACTCACCATCTGTTTGAATAGCTACAACATTATTTATCAGGCTATCCTTTTAATGTACAAAAATGTTTCAGCCACTACTTTGCAGAGTGACAACCATTCTCATGCATGTCATGCATGTTTCTTTAAAGTTTAAGCAACAGCCCAAAACAACAATTAAACTACTGTATATGAATTTCCTTTTTAGGCCATAGAAAGATCAGTCAGTTGTCAAGAGTGCCAAACCGACTATGTTCAGTTTCCCTGTACAAACCCATTTAGTGTGAAGCCTGCTAGTCACATGACACCATCTGCTTTACATAAACCAAACTCCGGGACCAAAACTGTCCAAGCCTCACCAAGTGGTCATAAACAGGATTCCAAAGGAAATGTAAAAGCATTATATTCTTTTTAAAATTATATTTAAAAAATGTGAAAATTAACATTTTTATTTTTAGCTTCCCGTGCTTAATATGCCTTTCACTCGGTATTTGCACCAAAAGGAGCACAGTTCTTCATCTTTAGCATACAAAGAGTACGTAAACATTAATTTCAAAATCCCTAACTTACCACTTGTGGCTGTCAGATGTTGATAATACGACCTAATTCAGTTGGGTAACTAGCACAGCAAGACAGCTTTATCTAAAATATTTTAATAAATACTGTTTGATTAAAAACTCCATATTTTGCAATGAATGACAGACTAACACTAAAGTTACTTAGTGATGCATGAAACTCATCACGCCAACTCTAGCAGTGTACTCAGCAATTTGGCTTCTTTCAACTCAAGTCGGATTTCAAACCAAAAGCATCTTTGATCTGATGTTGTTTTCGCATCTTATTCAGAATAGCAATGTTGCACCTTTTTGCTGCATAAAAAGTATCATTGCCTGTTCAAAACAACACATTTCAATTCCCTAATTGTATGTAGCCATAACAATGGTCTTGTAAAAAGAACATTGACAAAGAACTCATACTTATTTCCTATAGAAATATGTATGAGAGAGCTTGCTTCAAGAAATCATCTTAGCAATTAGCAAGTTGGTCAGTTAACTAATTACAATAGCAAAAAACAACTAGACTCACCAATTGCTGTGGAATAGTTTGTTAAAATATACCTGCAATCCCAAAGTAATAACTCGTAAATATGTAATTAAAAAAGAAGTCATGCAATTTTGTTATAGAGAGTGTTCCCAAAAGGTCTGGTTAAATTTGAACCTCATGCTATGCAACAATACAAAACAAAAAATCCATATAAACATGGGCCTGGAAATGCATATACATTTCATACCTACAGCAATTATGTGACCATAAGCTTGTGCGTTTGAGACTTCACCTTGTGTTATCTCAGAAGGGAAGCATTTCTGGATATATGTTTATATACTGTAGATTGTATGCTTTGTTTTGATGTGTGGCATCTGTGGTTAAATTTTGGCCACACCTTTTAGGAACATGGTATTTACCGTATCCTATCTCTAAATTGTCAGACAGATCAACTATTGAAACTGCTACATTCTTATTTGAGAATCTCTATTAGGTTAATCGTTGAGACACACTGCACAGCCAGTATTTTCCAGTAGATCACATGCTTTGCTAGTGACATTGTTGCCTTCTTTAACTTAGTGGGTGACAATACACCATCATGATGATTAATCAACCTTGGAGAATGAGTTGCAAAGATCATCTCACAACTGACACTGATCCTTGCAAATCAGTGGTAAAAAAAATTCACAAGCTCATTTTCTTCACACTGCTTGGCCTTTCTGGTCTCAATATTCGCATCAACTGCATCTGAAGGCTTCTTTCATACACTTTTGTGATAAATTTAGACCATTTTGCAGAATACTTACATTCAACAACTTGATATGGGAAACTCTAAATGAAAACTTGTAAGGATTCTTCAAGTAGTTAGTGTACCCTTAAAAACCAAATGTCCTATCTTTCTCCTTGATGAATAAGAACAGGAGAACAGTCGCAAACAGTCACTTAATTAAACAGCCTATAGCAACTCATTTCCCAGTGCCAGATTCCAAACTGAAACCCTGTCTATTTCTGTATTTTTCGATTTAATAAAGTTTATGTGACGTCAAGCTGATGTTTCAAACAAACAAACTGTTTCAAAAACAAATTTCAACTGACATCAAGAAAGAGTGGGTAAAAATGATTCCTCAAAAGCGAAAGTGAACAACATCTAAGCAATATAACAATTCTAGCACCCATCAATAGCTCTAAGCTGACTGAGCTTTCGGTCATATCTAGTAGTCCTTGTAGGAGGCCAGGTAGGTTAATTAGGCAATCAAAATCGCATAATGTTTGGTTGTATTCATTTGAGTGACGTTTTAAAAAGAACATTCGCTAATAAGTAACTGTGACATGACCAGTGACATGCTCAGTAAATTCAACAGTTTTTGGCAAGTGTGTCTTCGACCTCTCCTGGGGCGTCAGTAGCGGGGAAGAAACCTAGTGTCTTAGGTCTTGGCTGCAAAGTTTCAGTACCATGAGTTACTCCCACAGAGGCCAAAAATCCAGAGGTACCGGAGAGGGCTTCCTTTTAGGACCTCTTCTGAAGCCTCATCACCTTTGAAAATACCTTGGGGACATGGAAGTAACAGGAGGCTCAGTGTTTGGCAGTTTGTTGAAGCTGCCCTGTGACTAAAGTAAAAAGGTCCCGTCGATCAGGGGAATGGAGATTATATTTTTTTCTTGCTTTATATGGTCACAACTTACGTATCTCCCAGTCTGGTGCGCATAGTAAACACCATTTTTTTTGTGCCCATAGTCTTCCACTTGCATCCCCAAACCCAAAACCCTATGAGTTCAGCGCCTAGAATACCTAAAATAAAAATGCCATACCTAAAATTATGTGTCAATAATGTCGTTTGACATCCCCATTCTATTCCTCTTGTGCCCTGCTCTTATCTTCAAAAAAACTAATTTTTCCTTTGTATATAAGCCTTGTATTTTATAAAAATACAAGAAAATATACTGAAAGTGTACTGTGATGTTTTCTAAGCTCTGTTTTTTAACAATTGGAATGAATGTTTTTTCCCTTATCACTGAATCAAGTTATTTTGCAAATTGCATTGTACTGTTACTGTGGAAGTGTATGCTGATGCTACTACTATTTGTTTAAAATTTTCTGTCATAAATGAATTCAAGCATGAACACGTTCATTACAGAATTACATTGATGCTAGAGTCGAGCATATATAGAATAAATAAATGTATGTTCAGTATATAATTATATATAATACCGAATACCGGTATATTTGATCAATACTGTTAGAAAATGTTCGAAATACAGGATTTGGTTTCCCAGTATTAAGATTTCTAGCTGTGTATTTTCAATGCATATTTAGTATATGATTAAAAACGTTGTCATACGATAGAAATATCATGATGAATCAATGATTAAAATGTTTTCTATTAACTCAAAAATGTAGTTCCATGACTGATGTTTCAGCCTTCAGCGAAAATTCATGGATGTCTAGTAGTCCAGACGTAACTTGCACTAATAGCCAGCAATCTATGCAATGTCCAAAGGAATGGTATGCAGGAAAAGGAAGTGTAAAAGGGCTAATATCTGCTTTTGAGTCTAGTGAACCTGCGACGCATCTGGCAAGTTCATCTAACTGTAGGTTAAAAGTAATCACTATCACATATTGGTGGGTAATGTGATTGATCATGTGGATAATGTTCATATATGGAATTAATACGGCCATATTTTACTTTAGGAATTACATCGGAGACAGATTCAGAACATTGAAAATTGGAAAAAACACTGCATGTCATTAAAGTAACTATTAAACTTCAACATTTTTTTTTATCTACACATATGTATATCAGAAAATCACTTAAATTTACGTTGTTTTGGCAGAAAAGATGGTAAAATCCAATCACCACTGGGTACGAATTCTAAAGTAATGTAAAGATTTCCACTTTGAATGCATACCTAAGTCTATTGAATTAATCTAGCAAATGCATCATCACTTGAAGCACCCACAGAATGTCCCCCAAGTTTCATTATTGAAAGGAGAAACTCTCTTGGCAAAGAGTATGGAGAGTTACAAATTTCAGCATCATGTTCTACAAAACTTAGCAAAGGAAGTCCTGATGTTACTCTTAGTACTTGTGGAACAAAGGCATGTAAAAATCATATAGTTTTAATATATTAGTTAAAAAACTTGAGATTCTTCTCTGGGAAATCTGAGGACATGACATAAAACAGCAAGAAATTATAAATAAGCCTATGCATGTTTGATCTAATCTTGTATGCAAAACGTTCTAAATAGAATCAGGAAATTATGCCAACAGCCACAATACAATATAACAACAAAGATATTTGTTGCTCATCAAATGAAACCATAACTCGTCAAAGTGATTAATGTTATAGTATTGTACTTTCTCAATATAAAGCAGTAAAGCTTTGCACTGAATACAGTAAAAAATACCTTAGCTGATGAATGTCACAGGCCTTCTCACATTCTTTTGCACTAATTCATTAATTCACATTTGAACCTATTTCTCATTTATGGTTTTGTGTAATTAAATACTGTATTATATAAATATAAACTACATATAAAAATCCCCTATTTACACTTTACTACACATAAAATGTAGTTTCTTGCATATATTTTCCCATCTCAATCATCAGTTTGCCCAGGGAAAAAAATAGGATTTTGTTACATTGTGAACAATGTTTTTTAATGGATATTATATTTTTAAAAGTCTTCAACTGAGATACCCACAGAAGATATGTATTTTGATGATGACTTCAATGAGCCCAGTTGCCACGAAGAACATCTAAAGCTGTTAGACAAAAGCCAACAGTCACTGATAAAAAGTCCAGAATCGCCAAAAAGTCAACGATCGAGTCAAGCAGGTTAATGACAAATTACAATTTATTTTTGTTGTTTTTTCTGTACGGCCTCTACTGTATGCAAAATTTGGTGTGATAATTCAAGCAATTTGCAAACAACTATCATCAGCTTCTTACCCAACAAATAAAAACTGGATGGCAAGAAGCCGACATCGCAGCTATCCACAAATTGCTTGAGTTGCCAAACCAAAAATTGCCTGTCAAACGGCCTTTAAAGTTCTAATGCAAAGTTTAAACCAAAATGTATTAAATTTCAGAATGTATGGAAGTGGAACAGAAAACGTCGAAATGTTCCGATTTAAGTATTCAAGATGGAAAAGAAAGCATAAAGGTAGATTGTTCTGTCCCGATAACTTAATCATTGACAAAAATGTTTGACTTTTTCAATGGCTTCTAAACATAAAATTTAAAATAAAACTTTTGGATTAAAGCTACCACCAATATATTATTTATAATCATGGGGTTATTCTATATATTTAGAATAATGATTTGCTACAATTAAAGCAAAGGGCAATAGGTGTTTGTAGTTAGACTTTCAGTGTGTGCAGTTGTGAAAGATGATGTCATAAGTTTACAGTTATGATCAATCAAATACACAAACGTATCCATGGAATACTATATAAAAGCAACATCTATATCCATAACAAATGAGAACCATGGACAAAGACTATGTATAAAATCCATGAGGTATCCTACCCATTATGAGGAAAACATTATATTCCAGTTGATGCTGATGAAAACAGAACTGTGAACTCGTAACTTTATGATCGAATAAACTGTGGACCTAGGTGATACCAAGATGAAACCAGTCAGTGGTAAGCAAATGAAGCCAAAATGTAGATGACGAAACTTGGGAATGATCTTAACTTACAAGATTGTTGGATAGACATTATAAAAGTTGTGCCAAGTGTACAAGTGTTGACGTATTGTAGAGAATAAAATGCCAAAAATAACCACTATGTTGCTGTACTGTACTCAATGGACAGGATGTGACAAAAAACTAAGAAGCTACAAATCAGTGGAAGTATACAAGGCTAAAAATATAGGAAAACAAGTAAACAACTGATAGAACCAAATTACTGCTTTGCTGAATTGAGCAAAAAAATGCAGACTAAAGAATTCATCTTTTACATGCAACAAGACTATCTGAGAGGCGTGATGGTTGTGTAGTGGATAGTTAAAACAAAGATAGAAGCTTTGACGATGGGAAAAGTAAGAGAAATGTTGAAACAAAATGTGACAAAAATTTGGGAGAAAAAAAAACAGCATATCAAGTAAGCAAATGTTGCAGGCTACAACTGTAAAAAGATAGGGCATCAAAAAAAAAGGCTAAACTGGAGAAAACTCAAATTTTTTACAATGGTAATGCAACCATCATAAGGAGGTATCATATGACTGTTGAGAAACTATTGTCAACGATTTAGGTTTCCTCAAGTTTAACATAAAACTTCAGCACAAACACTGCTGCTTTCCATAAACAAGACAAATTCATCCATTGATGTTGTTCAAACAGAATGCTTGGACATATTCAAACTTCCGTTCTCTGCTCTCTAGCAGAGCATGCTAGCAGAACGCAATTGCATAATACAAAAAACATACTTTCTAGAACTATAGTAGTTTTGCTTACATGTACATGCACAATTTTGATCAAACCTTGTGAAATATATAAGAAACTAATTTGATTAAAGTACCCTTTTGATCACCATTTGAATCAAGTTGTATTATTACATAAAATTTTGAAATTGAAAAATGTATTAAATTATCTTTTGCTACAAGTATGTAGTTTGGTAAGATGACAGAGTTCCCACAACTTTTTGAAAATGAAATTCCCTGACTTTCCATGACCTTTTTGGGATTTTTCCATGACCAAGAAAAACCAAACATTTTGACTGTTACGCTTAATATTGACATCTAAATGATATTTATTCCCAAGACATTGATAAAAATAACATGTTTTAAAAAGACTATTGCTTATTAAAAAATATTCGAATAATAGAACAGACTGTGTTTAC
>JAQIWH010007339.1:0-11589 GCA_034695005.1 Cryptops parisi
CTAATTTTACTTTGATAGTTTTATTATAGATAATTGTAAATTTAAAGTTTTTTATATTTAGACTGTTCTGGATATGCTGTATTGTGGATGTAATTTACGACCCCACAGGATCGAATAAAGCAAAATAAAAAATAAAAATAAAAATATAAATATATATATAGCTATATTGATTTTCTTCTTTTGAAAGAGGGTGATATTAATTTTTTTTATATTATCGTTCATGTGCAACACGTGGGGAGAAGTAGGAACCCAAAAGTCGATAAGACTTCTATTGCTATACTTTTTTAAAACATTTATTTTTCTCCTTGTTTCTTACAGAGTTTATGACATTGATTTTTGTTCTGCCTTTTGACAACGGTAGAATATGTTTCTTCTAGATTGTTTTCTGTATAATTAATTGTATTAACTCATTTTTATACTCTTTATATTAGCTTCGCTTGTGAGTTTGTGAGTGAGTGTTGAGAATTGTGCGTATACTGCCATTTACAGTGTTTTATGAAAACATACTGTATAGTTCAATATACCAAAAAACGCATTAAAAAAAACCGCATAAGTTCTTCGCATAAATCAAAAACAGTATTAGTTCAATGTAAAAAAAAATTGCATATATAAATAAAGAAATCGAAAATTGCAGAAATCAAAAATGGAAGTACTCAAAACTCGGATAAATCAAATATCGAATAACTCAACGATCGCATAAACTTAATTTTTCATAAATCAAAATTCACATTGATCAAAATTCACATAAATCGTAACGTGCCGAAATGAAAAATTGAATCAATCAAAAGACGCGTGAAATTGAGTATCGAAATTACTCAGAGATTGCATAAGTTTTTAATTCGAATAAATCGAATTTTGCACAAATCGAAACATGCGGTAATAAACATTTTTGCATTATATGCAGTACTATATGTACTATACATACAGTATATCTGTATATGACAGTAAACTATACGTATAAAGTCTGTATTGTCTGTGTTGTCCAAGTGTTCAAAGAGCGCAATTATTAAAGAGTATGCTTAACAATAATTTTTAATGCATTTGTTGACACTTCAGAATATACGTTGTCAACAAGCTTTGTATTTCTAAAGGCCTCCCAACACGCAAATTTTTGGTGTTGGAATTCGAGCAATATGTGAACAGCTGTGACGTAAACTTCTTGCCCAACCAAAGAAAACTGGTTGGCAAGAAGCTGACGTCACAGTTGTCCACAAATTACTTCACTACTCCATGACTTGCCACACTAAAAATTGCGTGTGACTTTTAAGCATTTTGCATCACGATGTTTAAATTTGTAAGTTGCAAATTGGCTCCAAAATAATTTGTAAATTCTTTTGGAGCCAATTTTCAACTTACAAATTATTTCGTGTTGCTTAAAACATGTTTTCTTCTGTTCAAAAATTCATGCAATTAGGTATTCACGCTCCTTTTTTTAACGGAGAAAACCAGAAAAGTAAGGGGGGGGGGTCTATTTTTTTCTCTCTTCTTATTCTTCTTTAATCGACCGTTTGATTTAATGGCATAATTTATTTTTTGAATGAAAAACGAACCAAATGAAATTTAAACAAATCGTATTATTATTACTAGGCTATATAGAAAAAGAAAAACCACAAGGAAAAAAAATACAAACGCCACTTTTTTTCTTTATTCTTATTGGTAGATGAGATAAATCTTCATTTCGTGTTGGTTCGCACAGTTCTGAACGTGTAGGAAGTTTTCGAGGAGTGTGTAAAAGCAAGTTTGTTCCCTTAATTACATTGCGATCGAATACTCTCCACCCCCTCTGAAAACGAGTGCATTTCTCGTTTCCAACCAACCGAATAAAAAGGCATTTTCTTCATCAACTATGATGAACGATCGGTTCATAACTTTAGTCTTGTCGCCTTTTCCTTCCATCATCAGCATCATCCCCCTTTTCCTCCCATTCCTTTCTTTCCTACCTTTTACCTTGGTCACGTGTTTTCTCTCCCCTCCACTTTAGTCTATATACTTCTCTTCGCATTTCTCATCGTATTTACCGTTTCATTCCTACCACTGTCTTTTGCTGATTGGCGAAGCGAACGTTCCATTTGCGGATCAATAAGCAGAACATGAGCGAAACGGAAACCATTATACTAGTACTACCTATAGTTTCTATTCTTCTCCCCTTACTTACTGCTGCTATACCCCCTTATTTTCTGTTTTCCCCCTTTTTCGACGACATTCCCTACTGTCGCTTTGTGCACTCAGACAAATCGTTGTTCAACCCACAAATACAACAACTTCTGAATGCACATGTTCTGTTTCGATCGATATATACGGAAGACTTTTTTGTTGTTGTTTTTCTTGTCCCCAAGAAATTAATTTCGTTTTCAACGTCAGTTTAATGTGGAATTTATTAATGGTACGGGAAATCATCGATTTATGCGATTTCGCGAAGGTGCAATGAGGGAAATTCTTCCAGATTTTTGTTATAGATGAGAATATTTCACCATTATGTGATTTATGTGCGGTGGTACATAAGTGACCGAAATATGCTAATTGCTAGTTTATGGGAAATGTCGATATATGCGATTTTCGTTTTATAATGTATGAGAGCATTTTGTACAAAAGCATTTTTTTTTGTCTTAAAAAATTAATTTCTTTTAGCGTCGATTTTATGTGGAATTTACGGATAATGTAAGAAATACTCGATTTATGCGAGTTTTTTTAATGTAATTTCTTAATTATACGACCAAAAAATTCTTCTTAATGCTCATTATATAAGATAAAATGTCGCTTTTATGCAATTTTGTGCAGAGGTGCACAAATGACAAATTTTGGTATTTTATTTGAAATTTCGATATACTCGGTGTTCGATTTATGCGACTTTTTCACAAATCACAGTCTTCACATCAATTAAAGAACCTTGTTATACATGTATTATAACGTTTTGTGTTGGTTTTCTCTGGCATATTGTGGCGAGCGGCGTATAACAAATTTCCCGCTGTCATGTTTCGCCACGTTTCTTTTGCAAGGAAACAAATGAATTCGGTCATTGCACTAAGACTGGGATTTAGGTTTAATCTGCTAGGAAGATGGCGACACCCGTTTCGAACGATACGTCTTCGTTGCGAACCCAATGAGGTGGGGAGAACCCGTCGTTAATCTCTTTGGCTAATCTAGCCTCGATTTAGAACCCAATTATAATCATTCACAATTAAAGAAGCAAAAGTCCAGCTTTTGGAAGTGATACTACTGGTAGTATGAAAGACAAAAAGAAAGACAAAAAAATCGATAGTAGTGGTGGTGGTTGTACCAGGGATGTCCATTAAGGTCAACCAGTGACAATCCTATTCGTTCGACCTGGCTTTGGATCGTTGACTCGACATAAGTCTATTAATTGTAACGACCACCACCATTAGGCAAGTGCAAATTTGAGTAGGCCCATTAAGCTTATACAGTATTTTTTTTTGTAGCTACGTTTTAATTAAGAGAAAGAAAATAGCTATCGTAGGGATATACTTTTTTACAGGACAATAAATTAATTTTTTTAATTGATTTATAAAATGGAACCCTGTAATGATAAGTGTTAACACAGTCAGATTATCGTCTTTGTAATTCAACAATTACTGAACACATTTTTGCCACTTACTTAATTTGTTAGAATAGATAAACGTTTTATTATCTATCGTATTTTCAATTTTTTTAAAACTTTTATTTTCTTTACACGTTCGATACTTTGCTCTAAATGAGGAACATGTTATAGGAGATAGTTTATTATAATGGAAATCAAGAATTGGGGTCTAATTTGAAAGTGAGGTGTTAACGGCATCCCAAATGAGGGTAATTAAAATATTTTAATAATATAAATTCACGATGGAAAAAAATAATAAAAAGACGGGGGGGGGAGTGAAACAAGAGAAGAAAGTAACAAAAACCACAAAAAATACTTGGAAGTGATTTTTTAATATTTTTTTACAACTTTTACAGCGATTAATTCGTTGTTCCACACGACGTAACATTTGCATTTTCGCTCGACGCCTTGAATAAGTTCTATATAACGAAGAGGGTTGAGAAAGACAGAGGGGGTAGGGGTGGGGGTAATTATTCGATACGGCGCACTTGTTAATGTTGCATTTTCCCCCTTCTCATTTTATTCCCCCTCTTTTGGAAACAGGCACCAAAGAGTGGTGTGTGTTGAATATACAGTCAATGTGTGTGTGTGTGTGGTGCTTTGCTCTCTCTAATTAAGCAAGGCAAGGAAAGGAAATTATACTCTTTTGGAAAGGTCAAGTTTCTCAAGAGTTGCGTTACCTGGTTCAGGAGTTAATTTCGTTACTCGGTCTGTTTTTAGTTACTTGTAGATAGCCAATAAACGAAGGAGAAAAGTCTTGTGGGAAAAGTGTTTTCAACATTCTGTACCAGTGTCGTCCATTTCGAGTCAGTTAACTTTGGTACTAAACAATAATTGTTCTAGACATTTCAAAGGATGGTTTAATATAATCTTGCCATTCCCCCCATATTGGAAAAATCTATTTTAAATATATTTAAATTGACGAAAATCAAAGAAAACGTGTTTTCTACCCCAACTTTTTGTTTCAATACAGTTAACTTTTGTATTGAACAACAACCGTCCTAGACATTTCAATGAATGGTTTAATATAGTTTTGCTATTTTTTCCTACTGGAAAAATTCATCTTAAAATATATTTGGATTGACAAAAAACGAAGAAAACGTGTTTTATAACAAGATTGTAGTTTGTTTTTAGTTGAAAGTTTGGTACTGAACAACAATTGTTAAAGACATTTCAAAAGATTGTTCAATAATCAATTTTTTGTTGTCTTTCTCTTTATGTCGGAAAATTATAAACAAGAGTGTCTAAATTAAGAACTTTCGGAGAATGCGTCTTTCTACGATGTTTGTTTTAACTTCGTTACTGAACAATAATTGTAGTGTAATTTTCAAAAATTTGTACAACCTATTGTTGTTATTTTCTCATATTGGCAATATTAATAGAGAAAGGTATCCAAATGGATTAATTTTTGATAGCGTGTTTTTCTGCGAACATTGTCCTAATGTCGTTCGGTTCAGATCGTTAACCTCGGTACCAAACAACACTTGTTCTTGACATTTTAAAAGATTGTTCAATATATTGTTTTTCTATATCGGAAAAGTCATTAGTAAACGTATCCAAATTGGGAAATTTTGAAAAAGGATTATTTTTTTACAAAGATCGTGGTTAGTTTTCAACCCACTTAACTCGCGTACCGAACAATAGTCGTTCTAGACATTTCAAAGGTTCATTGATTATAATGATGTTATTTCCTTCATATTGAAAAGTTCAATGACAAACATCGCCCAACGTAGGAAATTCGAGTAATGATTTTGGTTGTTTGAAAAACACAGAAACAGAAAAACAAATTAATTTGGTGTTTTCGGTATGTTGTCATTTTCCTGTTAGTTTCAGTTGGTGGAAAGATTGTGTTTGTCTTTTGTAGTTCGAAACCTCATGGGTTCGTTTTGTTGGTTGTTTTTGTTGTATCGCCGGGTTTGGGTTGATCTTGTTTTCTTCAGGAGCAAACATGTCAAGAGATGTGCAACTGATAAAGCTGTTTTCGGAAACGCTGGAAATTGCATTCATTTCGCACGTCAACTCATTTTTTTCGCTTTTTTTTTATTACTATAAAAGTGGTTTCCAGTTTCTTCAGCTGGCACCAACCCTCATTAAGGAAACAGTAATTAGTCCAACGCTAATTAAGAGAAGTGTTGCTAGCATACAAAAGGAGTTGGGCTTCGCCAAATCGTGTTTACTCGAGATTCATTAACTGAACCTTTTAGATGCTGATTAAAACGTCGCCGGTTGTTTTATATGGGTTTTGAGTATTATTTTTTTTTATACTTTTCATTTCAAAAATTGTTTAGGAAAGGGAAATGTATTAAATTATTCTTTGTTTTTGTTGTTTTTTTGTTTTCGAAATATCAAGATTCAATTTTGCATGGACCGTTATTTAAATTCCATGTTTGCATGAAAATAATTTAAGATTGTTGACAATCGTATTTACAACTTAAGTGTAATGGGTTTTCTCTTTAAAATGAAAACGAGAAAAAAATTGGAGTTTTTGTTTTTTTTAATATCGTAAACGGTAATGAGTTAATTAATAAGATGGCTTAATGAAACGAAAATGAGATGTAAACAAGTTTTTCTGAAAAAAAACCCACTTCGTTAAGTGCAATGACGCCTTTTATCACACTCGTTCTCGTTTTGTGACAAGTCATTTTGGTAACGAACAATAATGTTTGTAGAAAATTTTAAGATCTTGTTGAATGACTCTCACTATATTTCCAGAATTTTAACAGAATTGGACAAACGTCTTATACATTTTATCAAAGTAAAACTGTTCTATGAACAGTAGGCTACTTACTACATTTACTGTTAGTTTATATCCTATGTATAGTAATGTGATATAATAATAATATAGTATATGAACTGTATAAAGACAATTTGCGAGTTCTTTATATGTGATTTCGTTGTTTTGCTACGAGAAAAAACATCTCGAATTTTCGTTATATGCAATTTTTTATATGGAATATTTTGTGATTATGCGATTTTATGTGCACTTGTTATCCGGTTCAAAGTTTTTTTTTTCTGTTTCAAGAAAATTTCGATATTTGATTCATGCGAGGTTTGTGCAGAATCTTTGTATAACTGTCTCTATTCACAACGTATATCTAAAAGTTTATACGGTTTTTGTTGTTGTTTGAAAGAAATTGGTTCTACGAGTAGAAGAGTAGCTATTGTCTATACAAGACAGAAACACTATATTCTCGTGTCTCTGATACAAGGTGATTCAGAATAACTATTTCTAATTTTCAGAGGTGATAGAAGGCATGTAGCCTTTTAATAATAAACTATAGTTCGAAAATACTTCCGTAACGAGTTACAACGAAATTATGAACTTTTTTTTATGATTTATTGGTAATGCATTGATTGTTCCGATAGTAATAATCATTATACTCTGTGGAAATAAGTCAACACTTTACATTCTACATTTGAGAGTATATGACGTTTTTATTTCTATAATTTCGTTGTATCTCGTTGAAGAGGTTATTTCCAAAACGTCTTATCTCCACTTTTCATCACTTTTTCAGCTCTGAAAACAGTGCATGGCTGATTCCAAATATTTTATTTTTAAGACTTAAAACTTATTATTTTTTTTTTTACTGACAATTACTCTCAAGAACCACGTTTATATGCAAAGTCTATGGTCAAATGAATAAAAATAACAGTTTCCTGAAAAATTGTATTTTTGACTCAAGAAGTTTTGGAAATAAATTCTTCAATTATTTACGGACCATGGTTTATTATGATTGTAGGCAATAAAGTCAAAGGAAACAAAGTCAAAAATAAAACAAAGAAACAAAAGTCAAAAAAGACGTCAAAGAATACTACTTTTTTCTTTTATTTAGTTTTTTGACGTGGTTTTTTTTCTCACTTTCCTTGTATTTTTGACGTCTTTTTTTTTTTTTACTTATGTTCCTTTGTCTTGGTTTTTGACTTTGTCTTCTTTGACTTTATTTCCTACAATCTGATTTTAAAAAGATTATTAAAATATGTTTCATTACATGCCATTTATAATTTCTGAAAATTAGGAATAGTTATCCTGAATCACCCTGCAGTCGGTTATCGTCAGTATCACTGTGGATCATGCACCAAATCGGTTGATGCAATTGAAAAACAAAAGTAATGTGTTTGGTCTATTGTGAAGTTTTCTTCATCACCATTGATTTTTTGAAGTTTTAAGACTTACAAAAGTTTGATTTTTCTTTTTTTCTTTTAATTTTTCAACCTTTTGTCGGTTTATGTCAACATTTGACGATTTTTGAAAAGTCTATAGACGATAATGAAGGGTTAAAAACAAAATGAAAAAAAAAAGATGAGGGAAACGCATTATGAAGATTCTTCATTGTTAAAGAGTTGGAAAAATCGTATGTTTGTTCAATGTCGTTAGCACGCACGCGCTCCTCATCTTCTCGGTTGACTTCCTATCCATAATGTACATAAAGATTAATTAGAAACACGGGAGGAAAAGTTCTCCCCTACCCCCCCCCCCTTCTTCTCCATCTCCTGTTGGCTATGACAGGTAATAATTCAAAAATGTTTGTTCAGCGGCTGCCCAAGAAAACAAGGTTGAGTAATTGAGGAAAATTGCAAACTAAGTAGATGATACTTAGCATTGGTACTTCTTTTCCGGAAAGATTGTTAGTACGAGGTCAAACAACATGTTTGAAAAATGTTAGTAGAAGTGTTATTCGGTTTCACGTTACGGATTTGGGGTAGGTGCGACGTGTCTACATCTGTCGAGAGTTTCCTGAAACTCACTCGTATCGATTTTCGCCATTTTTTTTTTTTGTGGTGAAAGGATTTTAGGTTCAAAGTTTAGTGATAATACACTTAACAACTCTTGAATCAAGAGTCTTGATGTAATAAGTGTAAACAGATTTTATTAATTTAGTAATTGGTTTTAATTGAAGTTTCATCTTTAAAAGTGATTTAGCTATCGTGATAGCGTTCGCTGAAGGAAAACGAATAATAATTGTCTATTTTGATCTATCTTCCAGTGATGATTGTGACTTTTGGATTAGATGTCCATCCTGCTTGTGGCGCTAGTTGCTATTTTGAAGTGGTTTCAATTATACGTGCGCGTGATTATTGTTTAAAATGAACGATTTTTTAGGGACAATGAGGATATAAACTAACGTCACCACACATATATATGGCCATTGTTTCAATTAACCTGGTCACGTGCCTTGTTATGGGTTTATGATGGATTCATGATCTGGCACGTGACCATTGTTTCAACTTCATGTTGCGGAACGATTTTTTGGTCACGTGACCTTAATTTAAACAATTGTTTATTTAAATTAAAGTCCAGCGTGTGACAATTGTTTTAAATTCAAAACTCACGTTACAGATACAGTGACAGAAAAAAACTGAACAGGATGATTAACATTGTATTGTTTCCAGAGATTGAAATTAATTTGGGAAGTTATACAGTCAGAGAGCTTAGTAACAATTTGTTGTTGTTTTGTGGTGCTAATTAATTGATTCAATATGCTTCGATGGGCGTTTGAGTTAAATTTTCAATTGTTTTAATATATACACGTTATAGGTCCTTTTTTTTTAATGAATACGTTTATTACGGGGATTTGACAACACCATCTGCTACCAAAACACTACATCCATGCAATGACGCTTTGAGGGAACGTTATTCAAATGAGTTTTTTTGTGGGGGTAATGTTATTCTTCTTTTTTTATACACATAATCGGTCTATTGGTTTCATAATAATGCATACAAATAGCTTGTTTTTCTATATACATACATAGTCGGTGAGTTACGATAATGAAAAATTTCAACTTTAACTTTTCGACGACGAACAAAACGATCGAACATCATTTGCGTATTGCTTGTTGGTAGTGGACCACTAGACTCATTGTCATATTTTGGACCCAACACGATTGTAACACGATTTTCAATATATATACACGACGTCATGAGATTGAAAACCTTGTTGTGTGCGTTTCCCGTTCGCAATTTTACTTCTCGACTATTCAACCTGAGGGCTAAAAGTGGACCCAAGGGAGTTGTTGAGCGAAACTTTATGTAACGAGCTGAATTTTATCGATATCAGTTGGTGTGTTGCGCACGAGCCATTTCGATTGATATCATCATCGTTTGGAAAGGCAGTCTCACAATGGTAGTATCATAGCTCGACAGGTCACCACCTCCAATGGACTTATTTATGACATTGGGGCGAAATTTCCCGGGGCCTTACAACACTGGGTTGGACATTTGGGTTTGGACGTTGGTGATGATGTCACGTCCATCCGGGTTGTTTTTCCCTTAAGGTCTATGCAAAAGTGGCCCCTTTGCTTTTTGGTGGTGGTTTTGGTGGGGTGGGGTGGGTTGGAAAAGCCTCTGGTGTAGTTGAGATAAGCACTTCGAACGGTCGAAGTCTCGTGCATGGCGGAAGGTCCACCCATCGACTTGTTTGAAAATACAATAAGGAGGTGGGGTTAATCGAAAAAGCCGCAGGGCGTTTAAAATAGGGATGAAAATTAAAATAGGGGTTTTTAGAACTTGTATGATGAAAAAAAATAATAAGGGGGTGGGTTGATTAAGATGTCTCATTGTCAGGATTTTTTGATTCACGGTTTCTGTGATGGAAATGGTCGTTTTTGTTTTCGAAGCTGTCAAAGACAACGAATTGGGGGTGGTGGTTGTTGTTTGGGTTTTTGTTGAAATGTGTGGGTTGGTGGTGGTGAGAGATAAAAGTTTGTTGAAGAGTTCACCATGAAAGAAGTGAAAATTACGATAAGGTCGATGATGTGTCCGAATTGACAATGGTCACACGACATAGGCTTTAGGAAAATGTAAAAATAAAAATTGACTTTTGTGATGTATTTTGCTATACTGGACACGATATGGAAATGAAATGGCCTAGACATCCATCTTTTTTTTTTAGCCTGTTGTCTCGATGGTGGACAATTCAAGGGTTTTTCTTCCGAATTTTAAAGTTTCATGAATAATATCAGCGATACCCATCGACGTTTTTGTAGTTTTATATCTCCCTTTGGTGGAATAAATTTATAAGAGTTATTATTATGTTGATGATGATTCATATTATGCATATAAATGTGTTATATAGCGAGATCAGTATTGTGTTGGGTCATAAAGAAAAGTTGTTTTGAATATAGCTCAAGTTGTGTTATGTACAGGGTGAAGCATGAAATTTGGTTTTCTATGTACAGTATATGCTTTTTAATTGCTCTTTAAAATTATTTTATTTTATTTAATTATTTATTTATTTAACAATATATCGTCTCATGAAGACAAAAAATTATTATAATTTATGAAAGGGATTATTATGAATTTATTATTGAATGAACTAAACGTCATTTGCTTATAATAATGACATTTTTACTTTTAATTATTTATTTTACTTAATATTATCTAGTTATGTACAATATGTAAAGGAACTATTATTTGTAAAGCTTACTATTTTTATGACAAGTTTATTATTTTTATTTAATGTTTTATAATTTTAAATATTTTATTAAAATGTAAATTTATATAAATTTATATGCAATATAGTTTATTAAATATATTTTAATATAACATTATCAAATTTAAAATACACATGCATTCCTTATACATAAAATTACAAAAGGCAAATATTAGAATCACTCTATATACTTCTTTTTCATTCACATGAGATAATGTTTTTACTGAATTAGATATTTTTAAACATTTTATTCATATTTTAAATTATATATTTGAATATTTTGCTTACATTACAGTATATATAGGGTGAGGCAAAAGTCTGGTGACAGCTAAATATTGCGAAAACTATTAGTTATATGAAAATTATGATTGAAACTATCGGTTATGGGCTACCCAATGACGTTACCGGAAATGACCTTGGTTGTAATTTTCAAACTCATTTAATTGTAAATTTCTTGCATCTCACACCTCATATGTGAGTTAAAAATATTCACGAAATAATGCCATCGCATCAAACAGATCGAAAATCGACCGGTATTAGCGGAAGTTACAGGTGAAAGAAGAA
>JAQIWH010007340.1:0-11588 GCA_034695005.1 Cryptops parisi
TAGAATGCAAAACCTGGTTAGGCAATGTATGAAATTCACATTGGAATAGTCACGTTTACTAAGAAATTAAGTTTGGTTTAAATCTGAGCCTAAATTTTAACTTACTTTTTAAAGAAAATGTTAACTAACCTTAATTGATCTAAACAGTTGTATACAAAATGTTATTTATTATTTGCCAAAAGAGGCGAGGCATTCTATAAAATGCATGGATTCTGTACATTGCCAGTAACATATACATAGTAAATATTATACTGTACATATATTATACTACATAAATAAATAAATACAATATTATACATATTAATATACAAATAACATATTAATATATACATACATAAATGCAACTTTGTTTACATAGATGAGTAATAAAAATAAACTTCGCAATTTATACTTTGTTTAGTTTTTTGGCAATGTTTGATGTGGAATTTTTAATCAAACACATTACAATGTGAAGTGCACTATAATTAACAAAACACAATGTTAATTCTAAGTGCGTAAGTGCTCATAAATTGTGCATCTTGTTTGGTCACAAACAAATTGTTTAATAAAAAACAAAATTAACGGAAGTAGAATGAACCTAAAAGCATTTTAAAATTTTAATGCATCTAAATCCCCAATCGTGGACGATAGTGTGTTTCGGTCGATGTTTCGGCATAAAAGAAAATATGAAATCTGGCAAATTTTCATTTTCGCCATATTATACTTTTTATTAGACAGTTGGCTCATCTTTAACTTTGGTTTCCGTTTCCTCATTCTCGAACGGGAAATACAACCAACACAATGTCAGTCTCAGAATATGCTCCTTCCGAAAATCTTTCAACGCGTTACGAGAGTAAATACTGAGGAGAATGATTTAATAAGACGACCAATCATGTCATTGCATCTTTTCTAAACAACTTCATCTATCACAAAACACTACTAAAGAAACATAATATACATTATATACACTAAAGAAAGTGTTAAGATATATATATACGCTGTTGTGAAAGAAGTACTATTGTACATGTATCGAGTTAAATATTAACTACTGGCACTTTTGTGTCACGGTTCTAATGTTGTGTATGTAATGTACATCCAATTTATTTTTACGTCTTTGATTGTTTTACATCATGTTACAAATCGTTTGCCGAATCGTTTCTGGTATCGTGTTACATGCGATATTGAAGTGTTACATTCGATTTATTTCTAATATCCTGTTACATCATATCTAATATTAACCAATCGTTATTGTCTTGTTACATTTGGTGTCGTGTTACATCAAATGGCATGCTATATCTAATGTCATGTTACATCACAGTAACCACTGAACGTATTTAGATTACATATAGTGTACTTCACGTGTAATGCATACAGGGTGTTTCAGGATCTTTGTTACAAACGGTTTGGATATGTGGGAGTGGGAAAAAAATGTTTGATAATTGTTAAATTTTTTAAATCAATGTTATCATGCGGCTTGTACAAGAGAAATTGCAGTTAAACAGCAAAAGTTATTAAACACCATTAAACTATTTTATGTTTGTTTTTTGAGTGAAATGCATAAAATTCACATTTTTATAATCGTACTAGCTTTTAATTAAACCCGTCAAGTTGATGAGATCCTTTAAAATCACAATAAGCAAGCCGAGAAACCCTATGAATTAAGAGCGTGTGATGACGTCAGTAGAATTCGTCACAGTGACGTCACAGACCGTCCACATGTGACGTTTTTAACGTTTTACTTAAAGCAAAGATACAGGCATACCTAGACTTCCATCACCTCGTTTTTCGTCGTTTTGCTCTTTCGTCACTTTTAAATTTTACAGGAACACCTCGACTTTCGTCGTTTTGTTCTTTCGTCACCTTTAAACTAATACCAAATTTTCAAATTTCTTTGTTTTTTAAAACAAATTTGTGTAATTTGAGTATCTCGTTTT
Organism: Cryptops parisi; assembly: GCA_034695005.1. NCBI lineage: Eukaryota > Metazoa > Arthropoda > Chilopoda > Scolopendromorpha > Cryptopidae > Cryptops > Cryptops parisi. The sequence goes on from JAQIWH010007340.1 coordinate 1,914, forward strand.
GTCTCCACCGAGGGCCGCCGTTCAGTTATATTTGTTTTAGAATCGATTAACTAATTGAATCTAAATATTTCGATAACCGTATAGTACGATATATTGTACAGTAGTTATTTATTACTACACGATTTACCTATTTTTGTGCTTTAGTAGAGTGGGAACATAATTCATAATGCCCAAGTGTTGTGACAAAGTTAAAAAGAACTACGAGGTTCTCCAACTGCAAGAAAATTTTGAGCTTATTAAGTTTAACGAACAACATTCAAAAGTTGTAACTACTGTACGGTATAGTTCATCGTCTACTTAAATTAAAGAAACATTTTAGAAAACTATACATATTTACTTATTTACTTGTTTGTTTTTTACTAGATTTATTTTTTGATTATTAAGGTTCTCTATCTAGAAGAATTTTTTAAATACTTGATTTATTTACATTGAGTATTCCTTTGATGAGGCAGCAGTAGTAGATTGTATTTATTTAATCAATTGATTTTACAAATTCTTGTGCATATTTCTGTTTATTAAAGTATTGCACATATCCGCAAGTGTTATGCAGTTAGTTATTCACGTTGTTTTTGGCAAATTTAATGCATTTTAAAGCTAAAAAAAGTATATGCTTCGACTTTCGTCAGTACCCTGGTCCCAATTGTGACGAATGAGTGAGGTATGCCTGTACTACTTTAATCATTCGAAAATTGTGAAAAGTAAAACATGAGTTGTAGTTTGTGAAATTCTCTTTCTTTTGGTGTTTTTTTGATTTTTTCATGCGATGTCAGGTAGTTCGTGAAGCTGTCCAGTTTGTTCAGCTTGCAGACTTGGTATTTAATTCAGGGGTCTCCAAACTTTTCAGCCTAAAGGCTACACTGACTCCTCCACTAAGTCCGAAGAGCCAAGACCAACATACTGTAGTTTTGAATTACGCGCAAATTTTCATAACAATACGTTACTACGACTATATACGACCATAGTAGTGACATCTTGCGGGGAGAAGAGAAGTTAAGTGCAGAGCGTGGCAAAGCTACAGTAATACAAGGCTATCTTGTGGGGAGCGGTGGAAATACGCAAAAAACGTCAATTATTCTTGGTTTAGTCAAAGCATGACCAACAACTAGCCTATACAAAGTTGTATAGTCAAAGCAAGATGGTCAAAACAAGATCTATTATAAACATGTTTATATATAATAGATCTTGGTCAAAGTATACAACGCCATGTTGTAGCAAGTAGCACAGTACAAATACGGGAGACAACAGTCTGATTATTATTTTTCATGAATTACTTACATTGTAAATTTTACAATGTAATCAAAATAAACTACGGCGGGCCGGTGTTGGCCTGCGGGCCGGATTAGTGGTGCTCGCGGGCCGGTGTTGGCCTGCGGGCCGTAGTTTAGAGACCCCTGCTTTAAATCACCAATGAATGGTAGCACAGCTAATCAAAGACGAGCTAACACATTTGAACTGGTGGTGGTTAACACGTAGTGAAAATTATACGCTGTTTTTCATGAATGTAGTGATTGAAGTTCTAAATCCAGGGAAAAGATTAATATACTTCATCATGATTAATACTTCATTCAGTTTATAATTGTAACTGTTACTTAAAACACTATGTTTTTTAGTACTGCATCTCAATGGATTACAAATGAAAACAGCTGGCACCAACGTTTTGCTAGAAATTTGTTTTTGTTTTTTATACTTTCACCATCGAACAAAACTTTTGATATCAAAAAAAAAAGATATACTTTTTACAACTATACAAAAAATATTTGAAATGCCATATTTTATTCGCAAAACAAAAACTCCACCATCTTGATCTTAAAACGTCACAAAATATATTATCTCCAGTTTATGGTAAATGTATTCGTCGCGAATGTGGCAGGTTTTCTGTATAAATTTATTAACATGCCATGTTTTGTAACTCTTACCTACCCATATATAAAACTATGAGTATTTACTTTATATATTTTTCTTAATGTTTGAATAAGATTCTCCCACCCCAAATAACAATTTATCAAACAAAAAAAAAACCATCGTAAACATGATAAATAAAGCCGCATTTGGAGTGGAATTTCAACGACAGCCAACTTTTGCCAAGCTATTAAAATAATTTATGATGGCAAATAAAAAATGATGAATAAGAAATTATTATTATTTCCTCCCTATTCAATGCAAAACAGTCAATGATTTATGCATCAACTCTCGTTAATAACTCATTTTGATTTTCACAATAATAAAACCCCCATGAAACAACGAAATTTGCGAAAATGACGAATAACACGTGCCATCCATGTACGATAAGAAAAACTGCACAATTTGCAGTGTTATTACACTGTATGAATTATCAGACTCTCTACAAATAAACAAAATCAACAAAATAAAATAAAATGGATATACTCACTCATGTACGCAAGCGCGTTGGAGTCTTTTAGTTAGATAAGGTTTGATATACAGTACTGTACTAATATCCATTGTACTATGGGGGAGAATACGGAATTGTGAAATCTTATTTTAATGGGTTTAGTTAAAATATTTAAGATATCTTACATTTATTTATATCTAAATAGATAGCCTAAAATAAAATATCGTAGTCTGTATAATGTAGGCCCTATATCAATAGTTCAACCTGGATGTGCAGTTTATGATCACATTGCTTAGACAGGTATCAATTTAATGATCACGTGATATTGTTTATCTCACCTAGAACTAAGCTTGATATTTGTAAAGAAACAAATACTAGTTTTAGAGTATACAGTATTTTCAGTGTATCTGGAAAAACTGTATTTAATAATGTAAAAAAAAACGGTACGGTACCTGTGGATTAACGACCAGCCACTGGAACGAAGGCACCACAAAACAAAAACGTTAATTTTACGATGAATGATAAGACTACAAAAATGAAAAACAGCAAACATTCATTCTCTATTTAAAAAAATTCTCATTTAATTATATATATATTTTTAAAAATAAACAAAAAAATTTTTTTTAATAAAATCATTGAATTTTTATACCCTCTGTCATTTGTGTGTCTTTAGCATACGAAGACCATCTAACACTTCCAAAATTATAATTGAGAAATGAATCAACATGCTCATTTCAATTTTCCTCATTGACTCATGCCATAATGAGGCTCAAAATCCAAGTTTCTCCATGTGTTGAAAAAGGTTACGTTTTCGATCTAACGTTCGCGTTAACTTTGCTCGTTGATCGCGAATAAAGTTATGCTGAGGCTTAAAGCTTGACCCATTTCTACACTACAAAATGTTGCCATTCACACGATTATAAATGTGAACGCTTGGAGCAAGTATGTAATTCACGTTTACACTTACCGTTTGCTTCACCCCCGAAGACTCAGCTCCAAGACTCCAAACGAAGAATTGCCGCCTAGAAAATCCACGAGAGCGCAATCTTGCTCAATGATGCTTTTGGTAACACCACAACGCGAGTACTGATTCTATAAGACTCGAAGTGGACTTGCCATTTCTGTTTAACCATGTCCCACTCCAATAAAGTTTTTTATCCAACAACTTTTCCCTCTTAGCACAATCCTTAGCGCTAGCTCAATCGGTATGTTAAAAATGAAACCAAACCCTTTCCCGTGTAGCGCAACCGTAATCTGTATGTTAAAAAAATACAAAATGAAAAATTATTTTAATTAGTTTTTTTAATTATTTAAAAAATAAACTATTGTGATTTGGCCAATCTACGTGTATTTTTTAGGTAAGTGTGTAAAATTTCCATGTTTCAACCTATTATAGTTTTCGCGTGAAAAGAAGGACAAAAAAAAATCAGGGAAATACCTATTTTGGTAATACTGGGATTGAAGATGGACTCGCTTCACTAGCAATAAGATTGCTTATTTAACAAATCAAAAAACTCAACTGCGTATAAACTAAGACATAGCGTCCGCCATATTGGTTTTTAATGGATGGCATATAGCCATGTCACTCGAGAGACTAAGTCGCATCTATAGACACTTTATTCATGGAATTCCATCGAGCTGTTTCGCTTGTAGGTGGCACCATGACATATAATAAATTTTAGTAAAATATGTCATGGTGGAACTAAAGAATAATTGATGTATGGTATGTAGCAAAGCATCGGTCATAATGGCATATAGCGTCCGCCATATTGGGTTTTCATTAACAACGTATAGCCAGTGACACTTGATAGAATAAGCCAAAACCATAAATACTTCAATCATCAAACTCCAACGAGTCGTTTGGCCTATAGGAGGGTCTAAAGAACAATCGATATATGAAATGCAGCGTCCGCCATATTAGTTTTTAATAAATGGCAATAGTCATTGACACTCGAAAAACTAAGACAAATCCATAGACACTTCGTTCATGAAAACCCATCGAGCCATTATTATTATTTATTATTCATTTTATTGCAATGCAACGGATTAATAAATTATAGCGACATCAACCCGAAAAGTGCAGATGTTTACAAATATGTTTTTTAAACAATTTAAAATGCTGTAAGAAAGACATTGAGCTATTTTAGTATGTACTATACATAGCATTCTTACGAATACGAACAGGCAGTTGATTCCACAGGCAATTGATTCCATTTAGCTTATAGGTGGGACTAAAGAATAATTGATGTATGGTATGCAGCATCTGCTATAATGGCATAAAACGTCCTCCATATTAGTTTTTCATTAACGAGATATAGCTATTGTTACTCGAGAGACTAAGGCAAATCCATGGACACTTCGTACAGTATGTATGGTAATTATTTTTATTGATTAATTTATAATTTTGATTATTTCATAATTATTATTTATATTGCTCTCCTGAAGATCTAAATCGATGGTTTTGTTTTTCTCCTGGAGATCTGAATCGATGGTTTTGTTTTAAAGAAATTGTCAAGTGTGAGCTCACGGGCAGCATTTTTCCCTCTTCTAAAGTTCTTTGTAGCAAGCTAAAGAATGATGAATCTCTTAGGCAACTTTGGCTCTTTTATCCATGTTTGGATGATATTTGTTAACTTTTTAATTTCGTCAGTGTGTTTAAAAACAGTTCAACTGTTAGTTCTACACATTCAGTGTATAAAAAAAAAAACATTAATTTCAAATTGTAGAACTCAAATTTTACAAAACTGAGATTGTCGTAGCCAAAAAAAATCACAATTTTTTTTGTTCTCATAACGAACATAAAATAAAATTGAAATTTTTTTCAAAAAAGACCAAACAAAAAAACATCAAGATAAATACATTTAATACAGCGATTAAATAAATAAATAAAGTACATATTGCACAGCCGATGCAAACGCAATTTACAATTTTCACTTTGTTATTTTCTATAGACCACGATTCCCATTTTCTCATTTTGATCTGAAAAGTGTCAAAAACCAATGTAAATCTTAAATGTTTTTACAATACATGTTATGTTTCATTCAAATTAACTTTTGTGTACAAGGTTTTCTTATCACGCGCGTATACAGACTTCCAGTTTGGAGGGCCACATAAGAGTAATTAAAGGCTTGCCCGTAATAACGTTGCACGTAACAATTCATAGTTTTGAGTAAATGGCAAAAGAAGTATACACATTGATAGTCACATATTAGGTGACCAGGTTTGAAGTGGATGTTTTAGGTACCGTAGGTATGAGTTTGTCTATTGGCGGTACTAGACCCATATATGAGGCACGTTTTTCCATAATCTCAATATTGAATTTTTTGTAACATACAACGTTATTCCAGACAAGCCTTCAATTATTGATACATAATTCGTATAAATACATGTTTTATCGATACATATCAATATAAAGATATATTACAAAATAAATTCAATTTTTTTATTGGGTTGGAAAACTTGTCAAACTCAAACGTTTTTCAAATTGTATCAAATAATTTTACGTCGGGTCATCTTTATCAAGTGGCTTTGAAGGGAGTCATGACCCCCATAATCACCCTCCTGTATACGCGCATGTACCATCCTTATACACACATTTATGTAATAATGATAAATTTTGTACACAAGTTTTGTTTTGTAAATACAAAGACATATCTTACTATGTGCGAATTTTTGTTTCCTAGTAGTGTTTTCCATAGCCATATCCATAACCGTGTCCACCAGTTTTGAAACCATAATCATAGGACTCATGTCCTGGTCCTTTAACGGCCACGTTGACATGACCGCCAGTTGGAATCATATAACCATAGCTGAAAGGTCCAAACTTATAACCATGATCACCTCCATAACCTCCTCCATAACCGCCATAACCACCATAACCTCCTCCGTAACCTCCATAACCTCCTCCGTAACCTCCATAACCATATCCGAGTCCACCGTAGTAGCCTCCTCCATAGCCTAAACCGTATCCACCATGACCATAAGCTCCAACTCCATGATCATCAGCGGAAACAATGCACGCACACAACAATAGGGTAATAGCTACCTAAAAATACAAAAATACGTGTGAATAAAAAATACAATCAAGCTTATGTGAGTTATGGTATAACTCTTTAGTCTATGCTTATACTATGACAAGAATTTAATGTGCATATGTTGACGGGCTTTTCACTAGTAAAATATAATCTTCCATTTGTTTTATATATTGAGATTCTTTTCTAATCATCTCTTGGAGTGTTATGAGCATTAACATGCATAATATACACTATTTCTTAGTAAACGTCACATTTATCAAAGACATGTGTTTCGAAGAACGCTACTCCTACTCATGAGTACGTTTTGACCAAGTTATTTCATTACTTATTACAAAAATGATATTCATTTTTGCTTGACAATCACTAACCTAACGATAAGTCTCACATTACATTATGCCTATGTGTTACAGGTACATAACAGTTTCATGTTTCTGGTCTCTTAAAAAAGTACATTCTTAAAAAATGTATACAAATATTCACATTAACCGATGGTTACCAATTTTTTTATTCGTATTTTTTCATATCAAAAAAGTGGCTTCATTTTTCTTTATGTTTTGTTTTTTACTTTGAATGTTGTTTGTTATACTCACACATAATCGTTTTCTAATTATTCAGTAATTTTAACTAAATGAACGTTCATAACTTTTGCTTTGTTTTCATTAATTAAAAAAACAATGATTCTCAAAATTTAGCAGCCTAATTAATATACTGTATATAAAAGCCCGGATGTATCTGTCTGTGCTTCTGTGGCTAACGCGAAAATTTATCATCAGTGAAAATAAGCAGCAACCAATAAAGTATATATCGTATATCAACTATAGTATATCAACTTTAGCATAAGTTTATGATTTTTCTGGATTTGCAGCGAAAATTTAAATTACAAAAATAAAATACCGTGTAAGAAAATAAAAACGTGGAAACATTACAGTGTTGAAAATAATTCAAATGATAAACTGACTTAGTCACGCGAAATTTAAATCTGAAGCACTTCCAATGCTACAGCACGGGTGACGTTCTGATAACGTTCTAATAGTAACGGGTATCGCAATTATCGTTTTAATACGTATTGTATAATGAATTTTTTATACAGTACTATACGTATGTGTTATGGATAAATAGAATTATAAATTAGAAATATGCATTAATCTTTTGGTTTCTGAAAATATTTGCAATAATCGTATACTCGAATACTAAATTGATAAATTTACAAAAACAATGGAGTTAGTCAGTTTTGCGTCTGTAGTTAAAATGATAAAGTTGAAAAATATCACCATAAAAATGCAAGTATTACTAATACACCATGATGACAACATCGGCAGTACATAACTGTACAAATTTACAGAATATATACCCGTATAATATTTACAACTGCATACAATGATAATAAGAAAACCATAACATTTTATAATAAATAAAAAAAAAGATTTCTTATATCCAATTTACACATTAACTATTATCCTACAACCCATAAGTATTGAACACGAAAGTATAGTACGTACTGTATATTGAATTTGGCTTATTTCATAAAATAATGCACGATTAGAATTCACGATCGTAGACTACCATCAAATCGCGCATTATTTTCCAGTTGACCAGGTATTTGAGACCCAGAAGTAAAAGACTTTACTTACCTTTTGAGCAATCATGTTTGCAGTAACGTTGTCGAGAGAGACTTTCCCTTTTGTGTATCTACTCCACTGGAGTAAATCGAGCCTTTATATACTCTTTAATTTCTTCAAGAAAATGGCATTCACGGTCCAACGAATTGCGCCCGTGAATACCAGCTCTTGGTGGTACGATGATTACATCTTTCACGTTCACTGCTAGCTCCATGAGTAGATTTGCTCTCGTTTTCTTGATTGATCCTTGAAAACCAGAAAATGTTAACGATTAAGGTAAAAAAAATTGATCGTTTTTCTTTAATATATCAAGAAAATGATCGTATATCGATTAAGAACAACCGAATTTCAGTGCAAGAATTTGTAAATTTAAAATACCGATAAAAAGAATTTGTGTCAAAAATGTAATCATGGAGGGTGTTTTTTTGTTCCTCGGGTGCATTAGATTTTATAAGAAGTATTGCATATTAAGATTTGTTTTTTTACAAGCTACCTTGAAGCGAACTACCTTGAAGTAAACTTGAAACTGTACTGTATAATGTTAAAGAACTGTATATGAGTGTAACATTACACTCATGTAACCTATTGTAATGTTATACAGAAAATGCTGTGTTTTCATATACTGTAATGTTACAAATGTATACAAATATAAGCTTTATAATATCAAAACTCTGGAATTTGGATTATCCAACCTGACCAGACTGAAAGAAGTCGGATAATCAAAATATTGAATAATATTGAAGCTTTGTAAAAAATGAAAAAGGTATATTAAAAATGCTTTTTAAGTACACTCTATATACCCTACTGTCATATACAGATATACTGTGTGTACGTATATAATGTAAAAAAAAAATTTTTGATTTCAGCACGTTTTGATTACTGCGAATTTCGATTTATGCGAATTTAAATTTATGCCATCGTTGAGTAATTCGATATTTGATTAATGCGACTTTTGAGTCATTCCAAAGCGAGTTTTTTTTTTACATTGGACTTATGCGGTTTTTTTATTTATGCGAAAGACTTATGCGCTTCTCGTTTTAAGCATTTTTTGGTACATTGGACTGTACAGTATATTCTCATAAACGACTGTAGATGGCAATATACGTTAAATTCTCAGCTCACAAACTCACTCACAAGTGAAGCTAATACAAACATATAAACCACCATCTACCACAAAGAATTGAACGGTTTGTTAATGTAACGGTTTCTTATTTATGACCAGACTAATCACTTGGTCTCTTTTATCCCTTATATGTTTTGCGTATTATTTTGTATTTTCTTTATTTTGCGCAGTTGTAGTTCTGTCATCACCTCAATTTAGTATAACAATCTACTACTATTACAGTGGTTCCTCAGTTTTCGAACCGTTCGAGTTCTGAAACGTTCGAAAACCGAGGCGCGGTTACGGTTTCCCATAGATGAGATGAGCCACAGATTGATTGCAGTCATCAAATAAGCCAAATATCACCTCCGTGTTGCGCGAATGCTCAGAGGACTCAACAACCGACAGCTAGGCCTAAGGATCATGCACTCAGCGAAACAGCGTGGCATGTTTGACTTCCCAGGCATGTTCGAAAACCGAAGCATTACTTTTGGTTTTACGGCGTTCGTAAACCGACCGAAATGTTCATCAACGAAGACGTTCGGAAACCGAGGTTCCACTGTATTTACA
>JAQIWH010007341.1:0-11586 GCA_034695005.1 Cryptops parisi
TTCTGCAGGGCAGGTGGAACCCCTCGGCAATTGGCTTAAGTCCATAACAAATGGAATTGGTGGAAGCATCCATGGAGTACAAGAGGAACGAACAGCAAGAATTGGAGGCCAAGTGTCAGGGTGAAAGGATTCTGCAGCACGCACCCAATGGTCAAGTGACCCTGACTTTTCGAGCATACAACTGCATGTTAGATAGACAAAACCCACACTGGTATGCTGGATTGTTAGGGGTAACATAGAGACGTGCTACGTAACTGCGTCTTGCAGCTTCCAGAAGATGGTGAAATGGAAGCTCACTACTCTCTGCACACATGCTAATCACAGGGCTTGTTCAAAATGTTTCTAGGACAATGCAAATACCGGCATGATGAATGCTGAGAAGCCGCGACAGGTAAGATGGCTGTGCTGATGAAAAGACCACCACACAGTAGAGAAGTCGGGACCAAACGAGTGAGTGATACAGCATCAACATGACTATCAGCTCAGCTAACCTGGCTATCAGCTCCCCAAGACTGGTAGGTGAGGAGTCGGAGAAGATCCAATGCTTTCTGACAACGAAGCTTCAGCTGATGTAGGTGGGGCAGCCAGCTAAGCTTGTGATCAAAAACCAGGCCAAGAAAGCGAACCTCCTTTTTCACTGCAAGAGGACTGCCACCAAGAGTTAAAACTGGATCTGCATACTCACGCCGCAATCGAATAAAATGAACACACATAGTTTTCTCTTTAGAGAAACGGTACCCTGTGATCCTGCACCATTCTTTCAAACGACTGATGATAAGTTGTAATTGCCGCTCTGTTACAGATAGGCGATAAGAACGGTAGAAGATGGCAAGACAGGAGCATGAATTTGTTGGGCAATGGAGTTCACTGCCACTGCAAACAAGGTTACGTTTAAAATGCTGCCCAGGGGGTCGTAACTCCTTGCTTTAACCGCGAACATTATTGCGGTAGCTTCACCCATAATCAAAGCCATGGCTTAGCAAAATCCTGAAGTCCATTGTATTGGTTGTTTTAAAATCGAAAGTGATTTTCTATTAGTTTCGTGTTTCGATAACTGTCTACTTTTCCGTCTGTTGATTTCGCCATTTGCGTTTGAGATCTTCCTTGTGCAATAATTCAAAAGATGGCTTCAAAGAACCATTTATATAAAGAAACTGTTGGTTGCACTAAGACCCGAGTGACAAAAACATGTCGCAAAATTTGTGATGTTTTGAAATAAACTTCACAGCTAACTGAAATGTGACCCTTTTCAGTTAAATGTGAGTGACAATTTATTAATACCAGTGGCCTTCTTAAAGCTGTTGAATAAGCGTAGTCGATTAAATATAATCCAACATGGAGGTCGTTTGTTTACATTCGGCAAAAAATTAGGTCGCCTCCTTCTTGATTGTTGATTAGCTTACCTTGAACACGTGATCAGTTGCCTCACTAATGTCATAATTTACCGCGAACGTCATCAATTCATCAATTTTCAGCAATTTTGATTGGATGTTGTATTTTATTGCACCTTTGCTGTGAGGCTTGGATTTACGACCCCCTGCTGAACTCTTGTTTCCTGGATGAACAGAGGAGACAAAGCAGCACCTGAGCGAACGCGGAAAACTCTGGCTTCCAGAAAGGATTTCAGGAAGGTAGGCAACCGGCCACGTAACCCAGCATCATACAATGTTCTTAAATGCTGGGTGTTCTTAAAATACCATTGCCAGGTGGTATCATATGCCTTCTCTAAGTCGAAGAAGACACCCACAGTATGCTGGCTTTGAAGAAAGGCAAGGGGGGAGGGGAGGAGGGGACCTACTGGTGGATGTTCAGTGGTCGTCTCCCCTCTGAGTTTAGCGTTTTCTCGGTTAAATATGTTTTTTGCAATTGCTCAAGCACTTACTCTGTGCTTATGCACTGACTGAGTCTCACTTCCTAGTCTGCTCTGATTCTTATTTTGGACTCCAGGTCTTTTACGACTTCTACTCTACTCACCCATTGGTCTCTCTCATTCACTGATTTCTTCATCTGCACGATCTTCACAATCACTTTATCTTATTCCTTGGATAAAATATATGTTGGTATCACTGGGAATGACCAAACCGACGCTGTCGCAAAACTTGGTCTCACCTGTTGCTTCTTCACTCGTCAGGTCTCTCCCTGTGATGTCTTGTAGTGGGCGAGTATGCAAGTTTGATCCATTTGGAACCAGGACTGGACAATTATTACTCTCAATAAATTTCGGGCTGTTAAGAATACAACCAACTCCTGAACTTTTTGTTTTTACGCCTTTTTGTTTTACGCAACTAGCCATGTTCTTCTTCCTCGTCTACGATTCAATCACATGCAATTCTCTAATATGTATTCACTCCGTGGAGAGTTCTCTCCACATGTGCTCTGTGCAGTGCTCCCCTTTATTTCTTCACGTGTTGGTTGACTGGCCTCTTCTTTCCTCCTCTGTATTCAGTGCCGCTTGCCTAGCTCCCTTCCTGAGCAACTCTTCTCACTTGGTTTCCCGCGTGCTTTTTTCCATATCATTTTGACGACAGTACTTGGAGATAAGTAACACATCTGAAGTCCAGCTACTTGGTGTTCATGCTGTGAGAGCTTTCATTCTACTAGTTATCTGAAGAGTTTCCTTTGGGTGCGCGCACTCCACGTCTATGGTGGCTGCTTGATTTCACTTTCATTAGCGATCTTAGTCATTGAAATAAGAAATAACTAGCTTTTTAAATACAGTACTTGGGTTATTTCAAACAGTTGCTACAAAAATAAAACAGTAAAATCGTTGTATTTTTGAAATACAACACAAACTATGGCACTTGGCATTCACGAAGGCTTTGGTATTGTGTCTACATTGCATCTGCTTCTTGTTTTCTGCTTTACACCGACTTCTTGAGCGGTCTGCAGGCTTTACTGGATTTTTATTCGAGTGATGCATACTTTTTTTTATCCATCAGTTACTGCAGCAAGTATTGCACAATTTCGTTGTCTTGAAGTGGATACCGGGCCATATTGGCATCCATGAAACACAGCGGATACTAGTGGAAGCAGAAGCTAGCAGATAGCTCAGCCAGAACAGGGCTTTCAAATTCCTTTTACACCTTTAAGGTTCTATCCTTAGACCTACATTCTTAGGCAAGATGACAGATTCATGTTGCTTGTTAAATGGTATGGGTTGCTACTACAGATAGCAAACTTTATTCCCTAAATGGCTATTGTTATCTGGACTGTTTCCTCATGTCAGGAACAGAAAAATGAAATGATGTTTGTATGGTTAAAAATTGAACATTGTCAGTTCTTCCATGCAAGTTTTGACAGATTGTAGGAATTATTCACTCTTTCATAGGGTGTTTTTACTTTCTAGGCACACTTCCAGAGTGATTATTCTCGCATGATCTACTGAGTCCTGCAATTTTTTAAAATTGTCAGATTTTGAAAACTGCATATGGTTTCTTTCAACCTGGTTTTACATTTTGTATTTAATGTTATTACTTTTTATGGGTCATTTTTTACAAATTCATTTTTAGCTGCTACTTATGTGCGTCTCTGGAACGTTTATTTTATCTATTATAGCTTTTACTTAAGTGATGTAAGTACTTTTAAGTACAGTACAAGAATGTGGACGTTTACTTTGTATTGTTCTCTCACATTTTCAGTGTGTGCCTGATGACAAGCCTAAGATTATCTGATAATTATATTTGAATTGTTGTTTTGAATTTTTCTAGTTAAATCGTGTGTCAACCAAGCAGATGCCGTGTATTGATGCAAAAAAAGCTGCCCAGTGTCAGGACGAATGTATTAAGAAAAAAATGAGAGAAAAATTGCACTGCTGGTATGAAAATAAGTAACATACAATAAGTCCTTGATTGATGCAGTTAATTTGTTCCGAATCTTTCTGCATAAGTCGAATGATAGTTAATTACAGGGTAAAATACCCTGTTATTAAGTACTGTGATATATATACAGTATATTCGTTTCAAGGAATAATTACAACACTAAATGAGTACCGTGCTTGATCTTGTTCATGTTTAAAATTTTTTATTTTAGTTTCCATAGTTATAATTGTTATTACAAATTTCTTTACCACCACTGTAAATACACATATTCTCCTCACTTTTTACGTTCCTTAGACATAGGAGTTTATTTGTTTACAATAAGTACTACGTAGGTTTAATAACAACCACTGATTTTCAGCTGAAACTGTGTATCTCTGAATCCACGTAACTTGAGTCTATGGACTTAGTGTATAGACCAGGGGTGGCCAAACTTGTGTAATGTAAGAGTCACACACAGCCTCTTGGCAGTTGGTGCGCTTCAAACAAACCTAAATAACTAACTAACTGTAAGAGTCACATAAAAAAACTTCAGATATTTGAGAGCCGCAACATGAACAAAATTTATATACATGTTTTTATTATTATGTACGCACCATTTTAATAACCTGAAATATCTTTTAATTCATCTTTCTTCCACCATTCCTCAAAATGTCTTATATTTCTTTAATATTAACTTTGATAAAGCAAATTGAGCCACATATGAAAGGTCAAAGAGCCGCATGCGCTTGTGAACTTTGGTTTGGCAATCCCTGGTATAGGCACTATAGACCAGTGGCGGCTTGTGACTTTTATTCCTGAAGGTGCTGCTTCAGAAATGTTTAAGCACTGTTATAATATATAAGGATACCGTTTATCCACATTTAAATTTGTTTTAGTCTTTAGTGAGATGGTATAAGGGATTATCTGCATGGCCGAGGCAAGCGTGGGAGTAGGAGAAGGTCAAGGTCTCATAGTCTCCTCCAGTGCGTCATGCGCATGCATACTCTTACGCTATAGTAAATTTTTGAAAGCTCCTTCTAGCTACTATTTCTAAGCTGACTTTTGGGGCAGCTTTTTCCCACGCTTACCAAGCTGGCTGTGCCATGCACGTGCGCAGAAGGCGCGCCTAACTAAACACGCATTGTTCAGTAGAGCTGACTCGTAAGCGAGCTCTACATATAGTAATTTAGTTGTTTTTTCGGTAGAAAAATAACAGAATCCTCTCAGAAGATAGCCAATGTATTGGCATTAAGCTTGGGAATTATTGATAATGTATTAAATATTCTGTACAAATATAAATAAATAAATAAACATATATTATGCATACATATACTCGAAAAGATAGGGCGTGCTGTAGCTTTGCAGCACTTATACACAGGCTGCCACTGCTATAGACTATTGCAAATATTGGAATGCACATGACTTTATATTTATAGTAAAAATAAACTTCATCAGGATCGACAAGAGGTGCAGGCGTGCACGAATTTCAGGGATAGAGTAGTAATTTAGGGCCTTAGGGTCTAACTTTGAATTATTTTTTTCAACAGTTTGATTATTTATACACAGTCTAACCTCTTTAAACCACCCTTAGTGCTCGATAAAAGTTAGGCTGTAAGCAAGGGTGGCAGTTTAAAGAGTGTGGATTAATGTGTGGGAAGTTGCATTGGTTCTGTGTTCTTTAGTGGCGATAAGTGAGGGTGGCAGTCTATAGGTGGCGGTTTAACGAGGGTAGATTGTTGATCCATAAATCAGGGTTCATCTCATAACAATACACCAATTAAGCACTCAGGTCTACCAGATCAATTCCTCTAACAGACTGTTGACTATAATGCCTGTGGGTCGGGTCTAAATAACTTGTCACTCGGTAGTTAGTTTGGGTAGTTTAGGTGAGTTGCTTTGGTTAGAGTTATTGGTTCATTCCTTAAGGCTAAATTTCTTTTTAGAATTTTAGTTTTTTGGAATTCAATTTTTTTAAGAACTGGCTAATTCTCAAATTCACCAAATCGAAAAATTTCTTTAGTGTGCTGCATCCAGTAATTGGCCTAGATATTTTTCATTTTTTTGTATTTTCCTTTCAGGTTACCATACATGCCAACCATTAAAAACTTCCCTGCATGCCGTACTCCTAGTGAAGCAGAGCATGCAAGGGATATTTATAAAAAACTTTATCTGTCTGTCACGGACAAAGCTGGGTGCAAATGCCCAAACCCATGCCAAGAATACATACGCACAATTCAAAAATCCTATGATAATATCGGATCAGAAAGATTTTGGAGTCTTATGGTACAAATAAGAGGGAGTGAAGTGCAGAAGTACAAAGAAATATGGGAGGACGATATAACTAAATATTTGTCAGATGTGGGAGGAATACTTGGTTTGATTTTAGGTTTTTCCATACTCATGGTAAATTCAGTTATCAAAACGATTATGACTGGGTTATAACCAAAACACAAATGATAACATGGTTGGTTTAAAAAATTTTCATTTGTTTTTCTGTTTGATTGAAGCAAAAGGTCTAATAACATTTACTTGTAAGCTATGAATCAGAATTGTTGACTTACTAGTGCATTAAAATTAAAATCCTCATTTATAACATTGGAAAAATAAGATTGGTATTAAATACTGTATCATAAATGTCTTTAACTGAAATTTAGATCAATATATTGAGTAGGCCTGGCCTATAACTTTTAAATAGGATCTGTTGATTAATGACAGTCATCTATATTTTACAGTATTTTACCTCAATACTAATTTTATTGCATCTTAAAATAACAATTTTTCTTGTAGGTTTTGCATATGTAGAATTTGCAATAGCACAGCACATGTTTGTTTTTATTGATATTTTGGAGTTAATTAGGTATACTTTCACTTCCCTTTGTTTAGTTTTTTTCACAAAAACTCATTGCCTTTTACTAACCCATGCAGAAAACATTAGAAATTAGAAGATTAACATTCTGAATTGTTGAAATATTTGTACCATTTGTTTTAACAGCTCTTTAGACTTGTTTATATAACTATAAATAAGTGAGATGACACAAAAAGGTGAACTGCACAACAATTGTGTCCAACAATTAAGCAATGAATCATCGGTTAAGATTCGGAAAGATGCATGTAAACAATTAGTAATGCCACCCTGTATAATAATGCCATTTAACTCATAGCTCTACTCAATGGTATTAAACCAATTAAATGGCACATTTTCCAATTTATTCTTAAATCAATTATGGAAAACAAATTATAGAAAGAAATGTCTCTGTATTGCTAACTTATACACTCATAGATAAACCATTTATTCATTAGTTTTACAGCCCAAATAAAGAAATAACGCATTGAAATAAAACGCAATCCCTATAGCTCATAAATTGGGAAAAGAAACATGTCCCCCCCCCTTTATTTACATAGGACCATTTTGTTATAAATAAGTTAGAAAACTTTTGCGAATATATCTACGAATTATGGTAGATTGAAATCTCTTTTTGTAACTAAGTAACTACGCTATAGCTAAAGTATTCCTTGCTAAAACATCACGAATAACTCTACGATCACTTTAATAGGCTACTTATTGTGAATTGACGACAATTTTGATATTTGAATTTTTACAGATTTTATTAATGAGGAAAAACGGAATACATAACATGGCAGTATTGCCTTCTATATATGACAATGCTGGAGAGCGTTGAAGATTGCTTCACGCAGCTGTTGTTGCTAGGCACTCAGTTTCAACACTACAGAATCATGAAAAAAAGGTTAACATAGTATACTAAAGTACACTAAAGTCTACTTTAGTACATACGTCATGTACTTTAGTATGTACTATACATAGTGTAAATATAATAGTTTACTGAAATACCTTATGGAAAAATAATGTTCTTTCGTCAAACCGCCCCTCCTACCCCTCCTTTGTGAAAATTCTGCACACAGACCTGCATGATATATTCATATGATAGCTTCCTTAGTTGATTAATTTGCTTGCATCTTGTAAACCGCACACATGCTTTGTATTATTATATAACCTGTGTATATAAATGTATAATATTCTAAGGAATAATCGTTCTTGTATTCTAATCGAATGTGAATTGTTGTAAAACACTCACCTCAATTGGTGCCGAGGAAAGTGGCCAATTTCTTCCCCATCTTTTGACGTAGGAATATGTCGTTAATCCATTGTCCTGTAAATAAAACACTGACACAACTACATCTTATAAATACTAGTAGTGTGGGAAAATGAGAGAAAAAAAATAAAACAGTTAAAAATATCTATTCTATTGAAAAATACAGCATCAACGGCAGAGAGACTCCGCTGTGGCCTAGTTGTTAGTGCATCCACTTCTGGTACGCAATTTGGTGAATTCACTTTTTGCTCATGCCGTGTAGGTTTAGTTTGGGGTCTGACATTGCGGGGTCAGGTTTTGTCGGGGCAATCTCATTTCCTCCTGCATCGTAAAACCCTGTTCCATTACTGTCACACTATTCTCATTATTGTTCAGGCATTTTTTTGATTTAAGAAAGTTCATATGACTGCCAAATGACATTCCCTAACGGAAGTCAGGGCATTCCTTTAACCACAAATAAGGACCTTGACCTACCTCAGCGGCAGAGCATCTTCATGCTTCGAGCACCTGTAATGAAATTAAACAAATCATTAGTCATACAGTTTTGGACCTCCCATGCAAACATAAACACTCTACCTTTTAATATCAGGTGTTTTTAATTGCTCCACAGTTAGCTGCATTGTAAACTGCCACCATTTTAATTCATTAATCAATAATCATTTTAACCTTTAATTTTTTGGTGTTTTTTTTTATATGTATGTGTTTGTCCGTTAACTCCTTTGGAGTGATACTTAATAAAATAAATAAATAATAATAAAATAAAACTAGGTAATGCTTTAGTCAAATTAATTGAATCAAAGCACAGTCGATATTGGAAAGAAGTTATTAATGAAACTGACAACATTGTGAAGTGTATAATACACCTACGCACATTGTGTCACCATTCGTATTCAAGTTGACAAATCTTGAATGCATGATTTTTGACAAATCACCCAAAATAATGATTGAGGTAACAGGTAATTGCCATTGCCTAGTGTGATAAAATTAGGAACCAATCAAAGGTATCTCAAAAATCGTATTTAAGTCATGCAAAAGCACCTGTCAAGCAGATTGCTCTCTCAGACAAAGATCTGCGAGAGCAATCTATTCCATGATAACCAACTAGACCATTGCTGTGTTGTTATGCTGATGTAATTATATATGCTTTTCAGATTGCTTTTTATCATTTTTGTCAACATCATATCTTGGTAGGAATTATTTTGAACTTGAAGAAAATCAGTTATTCCTTGTTCACGATTATACTGGAATAGAGCCTTTGTTTACCAATTACTGTTTTACCAATGCTAGTATAGATTGTTTATTGTCAAAAGAATTGTAAAATGTTTCCATGTCCAATTACTAACAATGACTTGTTTAATTGTTAAAAAATTTGGTTAAGTCTTTGAATATCAAAAACCTATTGAATTTTGAGTATCAAAAATCTATTCTTGTTTTTCGAATTTAAATTGTCATGAAACGCACGAGTTTTACCTATTCAAAAGTTTTACTTTGAAATACTTGGTTTCATGATTTGATTATATGAATGTTAATTGTAGTCTTAACGTTAAAAATTTTTCTATTGTAAATATTTTTACTTTTCAATAATCATTAGAATAAATTATTGCAACATAAACTATTCCTCACTACTAAAGTGTCTTAATTCCTTTCTTTAGATTAAATTCTTTTGTGGGGCCCACAGAACCAATCAAATATACTGTTTGTAAATATACGATCACATTAAGCTATTGAAGCTATTAAGCTATATTTGAAGCATTGAAATAACCATTGGTTCACTGTTTACATCTCCCCCATAGAGATTTTTTAAATCTCCCTTCACGGGGGTGCTCTAAGGGTAACTGGAGCTTAGGGACTTCTTCGCTTTTGTCAGAACCGCTCAGGTATCGGCCACGTGAAAGTGACCATAGGCTTACGTTTTGAAGTCTTGTGTTCCTGTGCTTAAAGTAAGCCCCCCCCCCCAAATGGGGAGAGGTCATTACATCCTTCCACGTTCTTTTCTCTCATGGTTACAACTTTTGATCTCCTTTCAGCAACCAGTGTTCCACTGCTCTTCCTACCCTCCTCTATGAACACTGCACAAAGTGCTATGCCCCCAGTGGTGTGCGTATCAGGTAGATGGTAGTTCTATGGTACACAGACTCTATGGTAGTTGTTTTTTGTCAGTCTCGCTTATCCTGATTTGTTACTTTTGTTGGTTGGTGAAGTAGCGGATGTTTCCAAGCTTTGCAATTGAGACCTCTTGATTAAAGTGTGTGATGCTAAACACCTTGTCGATCACCTCTTTGTTTGCTGACTTACCGGTGACCATCCTGATTCATCTTTCTCTGAACCATAGTAAAGGAGTCATTTATTGTCAAGATATAATTTGCTGCGCCGATGAAGAATTTTTGAGCAACCTGGATTTTCAGCATGTTGTTGATTTTAGGCGCCTCACTCGAAAAGTTGGTGATGACAGGATCGCTACCCTGTCATCACTAACTTTACAGTTTTTTGGAACAACTGGTAGGTTTGTTCTCACCTTTTCTACTTTTACCTTACCCATCTTTGTCAAGGTGGCTTGGTGGAATCTTTCTATCAGGCCCTTTGTTCCAAACCCACTCCATTGTTGTGCCTGCCAAAACTATTGCCACGGTCAGTCCCGCTGCTCTTCTCCCAAAATTTGTAGTGCATGCGGCCTTCCTGATCAATCTCCAGCGCTGTTTACACAGTCGCTGTGCTGTGCGATGTGTTCTGGCCCTCACTCTTCTTGGTCTCCATTATGCCAGATACTTAAAGTTGAAAAATTTATTCAACTCCAGGTGTTATAGAACACTAGTTTGCAGAGAGTGGGCAAGAGCAGCAACTACACATGAATACAATTTTTTAACTTCTCATAAAGAAATTGTGCAATTGTGAATTTTTCTTTGCTACCACCCTAAATCATTCCTCGGTAAATAAATCATTCCTCGGTATCGACATCTCTGGCTCGCTTCGGCCTGAGTATGCAGATCCAGTTTTGATTCTTGGTAACAGTCCCTTTGCAGTGTAGGAGAAGGTTTGCTTTTTTGGCCTGGTTTTTGATCACAAGTTTAGCTGGCTGCCCCACCTACATCAGCTGAAGCTTCGGGGCCAGAATGCATTGGATCTTTTCCGAATCCTCACCCACTAGTCTTGGGGAGCTGATCGCCAGGTCATGTTGATGCTGTATCGCTCACTTGTTCGGTCCCAACTTCTCTACTGTGTGGTGGTATTTTTATCAGCATGACCATCTTACCTGTTGCGGCTTCTCAGCATTCATCATGCCAGGATTTGCATTGCTCTAGGAACATTTTGAACAAGCCCTGTGATTAGCATGTTTGCAGAGAGTGGTGAGCTTCTATTTTATCATCTTCTGGAAGCTGCAAGATGCAGTTACGTAGCACGTCTCTATGTCACCCCTAACAATCCACTATGTCACCCCTAACAATCCACTATGTCACCCCTAACAATCCAGCACACCAGTGTGTGTTTCGTCCATCTAACATGCAGCTGTATGCTTGGAGAGTCAGGATCACTCATGCGTGTTTTTGGAATCCTTTCACCCTGACACTTGGCCTCCAGTACTTGCTGTTCGTTCCTCTTGTCCTCCATGGATGCTTCCACCAATTCCATTTGTTATGGACTTAAGCCAATTGCCGAGGGGTTCCACCTGCCCTGCAGAA